>PVKV010003460.1:36964-60164 GCA_004027835.1 Alouatta palliata | reverse complement strand
TATATATTAAAAAAAAAAGAGCTACAAAGGAAAGAGCAAACAAATCCAAAAGCTAACAGAAAACAAGAAATAACTAAGATCAAAGCAAAACTGAAGGAGATAGAGACACAGAAAACCCTCCAATAAATCAACCAAAAATACAAAAATACAAAAATTACCTGGGCATGGTGGCACGTGCCTGTGCCTGTAATCTCAGCTACTCAGGGGGTTGCAGTGAGCCAAAATCATGGCACTTCACTCGATCCTGGGAAACAAAGCAAGACTCTGTCTCAAAAAAAAAAAAAAAGAATCAAATAGACAACAATAAAAAATGATAAAGGTGATATCACCACTGACCCCACAGAAATACAAACTAACACCAGAGAATACGATAAACACCTCTATGCAAATAAATTAGAAAATCTAGATGAAATGGATACATTCGTGAACACATACACCCTCCCAAGACTAAACCAGGAATAAGCTTATTCCCTGTATCAGCCAATAACGAGTACTGGATTTGAGGCAGTATCAACCACAAAAAGCCCAGGACCAGATGGATTCACCCGAATTCTATCAGAGGTACAAAGCGGATCTGGTACCATATCTTCCAAAATTATTCCAAACTATTGAAAAGGAGGAACTCCTCCCCAATGTATTTTATGAAGCCAGCATCATCCTGATACCAAAACCTGGCAGAGAAACAACAAAAAGAGAGAACTTTAGGCCATTATCCCTGATGAACATTGATGCAAAAATCCTCAATAAAGTATTAGCAAACCAAATCCAGCAGCACATCAAAAAACTTATTCACCACAGTCAAGTCAGCTTCATCCTTGGGATGTAAGGCTGGTTCAACAAGTGCAAATCAATAAACGTAATCCATTACGTAAGCAAAACCAAAGACAAAAACCACATGATAATCTCAATAGATGCAGAAAAGGTCTTCGATAAAATTCATCATCCCTTCATGTTGGTATTATATGAAAATCATAAGAGCTATTTATGACAAATCCACAGCCAATATCATGTTGAATGGGCAAAACATGAAGCATTCCCGACGAAATCCAGTATAAGACAAGGATGCCTTTTCTTACAGCTTTTATTCAACATATGTTGGAAGTTCAGGCCAGGGCAATCAGGCGAGAGAAAGAAATAAAGGTATTCAAATAGGAAGGGAGGAAGTCAATTTGTCTCTATTTGCAGACGACATGATTCTGTATTTAGAAAACCCCACCACCTCAGCCCCAAAACCCCTTAAGCTGATAAGGAACTTGAGCAAAGTCTCAGGATACAAAATCAGTATAAAAATAACAAGCATTCCTTTACACCAACAATAGACAAGCAAAGAGCCAAATCATGAATGAACTCCCATTTACAATTGTAAAGAGAATAAAATACCTAGGAATACAGCTAGCAAGGAATGTGAAGGACCTCTTCAAGGGAAACTACAAACCACTGTTCAAGGAAATAAGAGAGGACACAAACAAATGGTAAAATATTCCGTTTTATGACTGCATAGGAATGAGATCACATTATTTGCAGGGACATGGATGAAGCTGGAAGCCATCACCCTCAGCAAACTAACACAGGAACAGAAAACCAAATACTGCATGTTCTCACTCATAAGTGGGAGCTGAACAATGAGAACACATGGACACAGGGAAGGGAACAACACACACAAGGGCCCATTGAGGGGTGAGGGACAAGGGAAGGGCACCTAGATGACTGGTCAATAGGTGCAGCCACCATGGCACACGTATATACCTATGTAACAAACCTGCACATTCTACACATGTATTCCAGAACTTAAAGTTTAAAAAAAAAAAAAAAAAAAAAAAGACGCTACTCAGCTACTCAGCCAATCTAAAAGAAGGCAAGAAAAGAGAGATGAAAAAAAAAATAGACCTCCCTTGGGTAATGGGAGAGACAGAACTCTGGGCATCTGAAAAAGTATGCTCAGAGTGTTTTATTTCAGATTACTTGAGATGCAATTGGTATACAAAAAACTACTTCCTTAAGAAGGGAGATCTCATGTTAACTGTTCTTACCTCTTATTCAGCTTAATATTAATCAGTGGGTGCATGTGAGGAAACTACCAGAGGTTAAGGAAATAATTACTCGAAAGGCATGGAAGTAACAGTGTCTTCATTCCAAAGGATGAGGAGGAAGAATTTTAGCAAATTTTATTAGAGAATATAAATGAAAAAATCAAAAGCAAAATAATAGCAAACCAACTCCAACAATGTATGAGAAGGGTAACACACCAAAAATAACACTCCAGCAAATACAGAAAAAAAAATTGACAAACTTTAGCACCCATCCATGAAAGAAACTGTTAACAAATTAAGCATAGAATGGAATATTTACTTTGTAAAAGGTACTTAGAAAATATTACCATAAACATTATACTAAATGAGGTAATGCCAGCAATATTCCTTTTAATGTGAGAAACAGGGTAAAGTCTTCATAATTTTCTGGTTTATCTTTTTTTGAGCTCTGTTTTACAAAAGTGTGTGTGTATATTTTCCCTCTTTTTTTACACAAAAGATATCATTCAATTTATACTCTACATTTTGTTTCTCTTACTTCACAATACATCGAAAATCATGTTAGTTCATAGAGATTTCTTACTCTTTTTTATAGCTTCATAATAGCCTATTTTGTAGAAGTGCCAAATGTATGGGCATTTAGTTTGTTTCTATCTAATGTTTTACAAGTGCAAATAACACTACAATGTGTAGTCTTTATTTATGTATTTTCATATGTTGAAGCTATAACTTAAAATGCAAATCCCTAAAAGTAGAGTCAAAAGATAAACGTACATTTAGGAATTTTTCAATTTTGCCTATTCTTCTCCATAGCAGTTGAAACATTTTACATGGATTATAAATCATTCTACTGTAAAGACACATGCACACCTATGTTTATTGCAGCACTATTTGCAATAACAAAGACTTAGAAGCAACACAAATTCCCACTGTTAATTTGTGTGGGCACAATCTAATCAGCTGCCAGCTCAGCTAGAATATAAGCAGGCAGAAAAATGTGAAAAGAGAGACTGGCCTAGCCTCCCAGCCTTCATCTTTCTCCCATGCTGGATGCTTTTTGCCCTTGAACATCTGACTCCAAGTTCTTCAGTTTTGGAACTTGGACTGGCTCTCCTTGCTCCTCAGCCTGCAGACAGCCTATTGTAGAACCTTGTGATCATGTGAGTTAATACTTAACAAACTCTAGATAGATAGATAGATAGATAGATAGATAGATAGATAGATAGATAGATAAATAGATAGATAGATGATAGACACATAGACAGACGGAAAGACAGCCAGATGGATGGATAGATAGCTAGATAGATAGATGATAGATAGACACATACATACATACATACATATATAGATACATACATAGATAGACACATAGATAGATAGATAGATAGAGAGACACATAGACAGATGGAAAGACAGCCAGCCAGATAGATGATAGATAGATAGATAGATAGATAGATAGATAGATAGATAGATAGATATTCTATTAGTCCTGTCCTCCTACAGAACCCAGTTAATATAGAGTTTGGTACCAGGAGTGGTTCTAGGGGAAGAGAATATTAAGAATTGAGTTTTTTCATTGATTTGGGGTTTTCTGGAGTTGGCTGCTTAATATAATTAGACCTAAAAATGCTAAGAACTCTACTTCTAATAGTATGGAGAAAACTGATAGTCCTTGGCATAAACTGTTTACAGAGTTATGCAAAATAAATGCATTTGACACTCCAAATTCATCACTCATGAAAGGCAAGGAGTTTAGTGACTCTATACATAATAACTTTGACCATATGTGGAGAACCAAGGAACATAAGCTGGTTGATTGCTCCTAATTTCAGTGGACAAAGTAATGAAAGAAAATGATGAACTCAGGCATTCTATCTCCCAGCTTCAGAAGCAGATACTGAGCCTCAAATTTGCTAAGATTGCCTTGAGTGAGAGACTTATCTCCTGTAGAGAAAGAGCTGAAATTGTGAAAAAACAGACGTAAGCTCTTATCATGTGAGTGGCTGACCTGCAACAAAAGGTGCATGCCTCACCAGGTGTCTACTGTTAAAGTGAGGACATTAATTGCAAAAGACTAAGACCCTGCAACCTGGAATGAGGACATATGAAAGGACCCTGATGAAGCTGGGAACACTGAGTTTGTAAACTCTGATGAGCCTTTTTTGCCAGAAGAAACAGCTTCCCCATCCCTAGTAGCAGCAACATCCCCTCCCCAAGCTGTGCTGCCATCAGCCTTTCCATCTTTGTCTGAGAAGATAAACTCTATTCTACCTAAGGCAACAGTGATGCTCTTCCCTGAGGCAGTTTCCAGGCAAGATAATGATGATTCTCCTCATGAGCTACCCCCAACACCCTATTTGCTTCTAGACCTATAACTAGACTAAAGTCCCACCAGGACCCTAGAGGTGAAGTTGACAGTGGACCTATACGGAGGTGTGCTACACTTCAAAATAACTGTTTGAGTTATATAAACAGAAGTATGGAGAACAGACATAAGAATGGATATTAAGGGTGTGGGATAATGGTAGAAAGAACACAGAGTTGGATAAGGCTGAATAAGGATTCTGCATTTAATGTTGCAGCTCAGGGAGTTATAAAAGGTTCTAATAGTTTATTTGCTTGGTTAGCTAAAATATGGATTAAAAGATGCCCCACTGTGAGCAAGCTGGAAATGGCTGATCTCCCTTGGTTCAATTGTAGAGGAAGGGATCCAAAGACTTAGGAATATTGGGATAGTGGAGTAGATTAGTCATTTTAGACCTACTCATCCCAGCTGAGAGGGTCCAGAAGGTATACCCTTGACCAATGCCTTGAGAAACAGATTTGTGAGAACCTCCATCTTTGAAAAGCCCTTCTCTTCTCTGCATGTCAGATCTAACAATGGGAATGGCGGTCACTCAACTACATAATTTAAATACAATGGGAATAATTGGATTGCGAGGTAGCAGGGGCCAAGTGGTGGCCCTCAAACAACAAAGGCAAGGTGGGCATGGAGATCGTAATGGATAGCAGAGGAGAAGTGCTAATCAGAATAGTTTGACTTGTGTAGAGCTCTGGCATTGATTAATTAATCACAGTATTCCTACAAATGAAATTGATAAGTAGCCTACTGCATTTCTACTTAATTTATAAAAGCAGAAAACTTCTAGGTCAAATGGACAAAAGACGAATTGGAAGGACAAAAACAGAGAATCATGGACCCTCAATCAATTTTGACTTGAGCCAGTTTACAGAACCAGAAACCCTTTGAATGTAGGGGAGGCCAGGTCCCCTTGAGGAAGGACCCCACTACATTACCTTCAATTTATGCAGTGAATCTTTCTCCCACCCTTCCCCAAGGACACCTCTGGCATTTTACCAAGGCAACTGTGCACTAGGGAAAGGAAAATGATCAGACATTCTGGGACTGCTGGACACTGACTCTGAGCTGAAGTTGATTCCAGGGGACACAAAACATCATTGTGGTCCTCCAATTAAAGTAGGAGCTTATGGAAGTCAGGTAATTAATAGAGTTGTAGCTCACATCTCACTTAAAGTGAGTTCAATGGGTTCCCAGACTCATACCATGGTCATTTCCCCAGTACCAGAATGCATAATTGGCATAGACATACTTAGCAGCTGGCAGAACCCCATATTGCCTCCCTAACTGGTAGGGTGAGGGCTATTATGGTGGGAAAGGCCAAATGGAAGCCATGAGAGCTGCCTCTACCTATAAAAATAGTAAATCAAAAATAATATTACATCCCTGGAGGGATTGCAGAGATTAGTGCCACTGTCAAAGACTTAAAAGACACAGGGATGGTGATTCCTACCACATCCCATTCGATTCTTTCATTTGGCCTGTGAAGAAGACATATGTACCTTGGAAAATGACAGTGGATTACTGTAAGCTTAACTAAGTGGTGACTCCAATTGCAGCTGCTGTACCAGAGGTAGTTTCATTGCTTCAGCAAATTAACATATCTCCTGGTACCTGGTATGTAGCCATTGACTTGGCAAATGCCTTTTCTCTATTCCTGTCCATAAGGCCCACCAGAACAATTTGCCTTCAGCTGGCAAGGTCAGCAATATGCCTTTACTGTCCTACCTCAAGGATATATTAACTCTCCAGCTTTGCATCATAATGATATTCAGAGAGATCTGATTGCTTTTCACTTCTGCAAGATATCAAACTGGTCCATTACATTAATGACATTATGCTGATTGGATCCAGTGATCAAAAATTAGCAAACATACTGGACTTACTGGTGAGACATTGGTGTGCCAGAGGATGGGAAATAAATTTGACTAAAATTCAGGGACATTCTATCTCAGTAAAATTCCTAGGGGTCCAATGGTGTGGGGCCTGTTGAGATATTTCTTCTAAGGTGAAGAATAAGTTGTTGCATTTGGTGCTTCCTACAACCAAGAAAGAGGTACAACACCTATTGTGCCTATTGGGATTTTGGAGGCAGCACATTCCTCATTTGGTTGTCTTACTCCATTTATCGAGTGACAGGAAAGGCTGCCAGTTTTGAGTGGGTTCCACAACAGGAGAAGACTCTGCAACACATTAGGCTGGTGTGCAAGCTGCTCTCTCATTTGGGTCATATGACACAATAGAGCCAATGGTGCTTGAGGTGTCAGTGGCAAATATGGATGCTGTCTACAGTCTTTGGCAGGCCCCCATAGGTGAATCACAGCAGAGGCCTCTAGGATTTTGGAGCAAAGCCCTGCCATCTTCTGCAGATAACTACCCTCCTTTTGAGAGACAGCTCTTGGTCTGTTAGTAAGCTTTGGTGGAAACTGAACGTTTGACTATGGGTCATCAAGTCACCATGCAACCTGAACTGCCTATCATGAACTGGGTGTTTTCTGACCTATCTCACCATAAAGTGGGTTGTGCACAGCAGCATTCCATCAGCAAATGGAAGTGGTATATACAAAATCAGGCTCAAGCAGGTCCTGAAGGCACAAGTAAATTACATGAGAAAGAGGCTCAAATACCCATGGTATCCACTCCTGCCACCCTACTTTCTCCCCCATAGCCTGCACTGATGGCCTCATGGGAAGTTCCCTATGATCAGTTGACAGAGGAAGATAAGACTAGGACCTGGTTTACAGATAGTTCTGCATGATAAGCAGGCACCACCTGAAAGTAGACAGCTACAGCACTACAGCCCCTTTCTAAGACACCCCTGAAGGAAAGTGGTGAAGGGAAATCTTCCCAGTGGGCAGACCTTTGAGCAGTACACCTGGTTGTGCACTTTGCATGGAAGTAGAAAAGACAAGATGAGCGATTACATATTGGTTCATGGACTATAGCCAATGGTTTGGCTGGATGGTCAGCAACTTGTAAGAAGCATGATTGGAAAATTGATGAAAAAGAAATTGGAGAGAGAAGGGTATAGATGGACCTCTCTGAGTAGTCAAAAGCTGTGAAGATATTTGTATCCCATGTGAGTGCTCACCAACGGGTGACCTCAGCAGAGGAGGATTTTAATAACCAAGTGGCCCATTCTGTGACACTACTCGGTCTCTTTCCCCAGCCATCCCTGTCATCTCCCAATGGGCTCATGAACAAAGTGGCCATAGTGGCAGAGATGGAGGTTACACATAGGCTCAGCAACATAGATTTTGGCTTACCCAGGCTGACCTGGCTATCACTGCTGAGTGCCTAATTTACGAACACTGAGCCCTTGATATGGCACCATTCTTCATGGTGATCAGCCAGCCACCTGGTGGCTCTCTTCCATGGTGGAAAAAGCAGAGGTTTGTCCTCACTGGAATAGACACTTACTCCAGAGATAGGTTTTCCTATCCTGCACACAATGCTTCTGCCAAGATTACCACCCGTGGACTCACAGAATCCTATCCCCGTCATGATATTCCACACAGCATTGCCTTAGACCAAGGCACTCATAAAAAAGTGTGGCAGTTGGCTCATGCTCATGGAATTCACTGGTCTTTCCACGTTCCCCCATCATCCTGAAGCAGCTGGATTGATAGAATGCTGGAATGGCCTTTTGAAGTCACAATTACAATGCCAACTTGTTAACAATACTTTTCAGGGCAGGGCAAAGTTCTCTAGAAGGCCATGTATGCTCTGAATTAGCATCAAATATATGGTACTGTTTATTCCATAGCCAGGATTCACAAGTCCTGGAATCAAGGGGTGGAGGTGGAAGTGGCACCACTCACCATAACCCCTAGTGATCCACTAGCAAAATTTTTGCTTCCTCTTCCCATGACATTACGTCCTGCTAGTCTAGAGGTCTTAGTTCCAGAGAAAGGAACACTGCCACCAGGAGATACAAAAATGGTTCCATTAAACTGAAAGTTAAGATTGTCACCTGGACACTTAGGGCTCCTCCTACATTTAAGTCAATACGCTAAAAGGAGAGTTACAGTGTTGGCTGGGGTGACTGACCTGGACTATCACGATGAAATCAGTCTACTACTCCACAACAGAAGTAAGAAAGGTGTCTGGCAAGGGACCCTTGGGCCCCTTTCTCCCCCCTCCTCCTCCTCCTACTCGGGTCCCGGCCACATGGAAAGCCCCTCCTCCCTCACAAGGAAGGTCCCTTGTCTCACTCCGTCTATTGTCCCGGCCCGGCCTGCACAACTTCAGCTGACGCAATTCTAGTCACCTTCCTGCCCGACAACCAACCTGCCCAATTGCCACCCGCCAGATCAGCTCTCCCACTCCCCCAGTCCCTCTACCCCTATAAAAACTGCAGAACAAAAAAAACTGGCGCGAGACTGCTGACTCTTTCCATCATGAGTCCAGTCCGCCCGGAGACTCTCCAATAAAGCCTGAACTTCTTTTCCATCTGGTTAATTCGGTCGCACCTTGGGGTCCAGGTTATGAGGGTCGGGGCAGGTCAGACAAAAGGGTGTGTGTAAAATACAGGTAATCCATCAGGACATCTCTTAGTATTATCGTGTCCTGTGATTAAGGTCAATGGGAAACTAAAATAACTTAATCCAGGCAGGACTACAGCTGACCCAGACCTTTCAGGAATGAAGATTTGGGTCACTCCACAGGAAAACAACCACAACCTGCTGAGGTGCTTCCCAAAGGCAAAGGAAATACTGAATAGGTAATAGAAGAAAGTAGTCATCAATATCAACTACAACCATGTGACCAGTTGCAGAAAATGAGAACTGTACTTGTCATGAATATTTCCTCTTTCTTTTGTTAAAAACATGTTTATGCATGTATACACTTGTACTAAAAAAAAATCTTCATTTTAATGTCCTTTCTCCTTTATTATGTGACATAAGATTTATTAACTTCACATCAGCATTTCAGTATTGTTAACTTTACGTAACAGTATTTGAGTTGGGGATTGGTGTGTTTCCAGTTGTACGAAGGATAGTTGTATTATATTAGAGATAATTATGACCCTATTATTGCCTTTATTTGAAGACTATGTATGATCTCAGGAGATGTGTATGGGTTCAAATTGACACGGGATGGACTTGTGATTGTTAATACCGAGTGTCAACTTGATTGGACTGAAGGATACAAAGTATTAATCCTGGGTGTGTCTTTGAGGGTGTGGCCAAAAGAGATTAACATTTGAGTCAGTGAGTTGGGAAAGGCAGACTACCCTTAACCTAAGTGTGCACAATCTAATTAGCTGTCAGCTCAGTGAGAATATAAACAGGCAAAAAAAATGTGAAAAGTGAGACTGGCCTAGCCTCCCAGCCTATATCTTTCTCCCATGCTGGATGCATCCTGCCCTCGAACATCTGATCCCAAGTTCTTCAGTTTTGGAACTGGGATTGGCTCTCCTTTTTCCTCAGCCTGCAGATGGCCTGTTGTGGGACCCTGTGATTGTGTGAGTTAATATAAATAAACTCATACATATGATATATATTATATATGTATATATAATATGTGTGTGTACATATATATATATTCCATTCATTCTGTCCCTCTAGAGAGCTCTGACTAATACAAATGGCTATTAGCAAAGAGACACAAAGCAAATCCTAAAAAGGATGCATAGAAAAGGGAACTCTTAAATATTTTTGATAGGAATTTAAATTATTATAGACACTATGGAAAACAGGTGGCAGTTTCTGAAAATACTAAAAATGGAACTACCATATAATCCAGCAACCCCACTACTGGATATTTAGTCAATGAAATTAGTATATCAACGGAATATCTGTGGCCCCATGTTTATTACAGTATTGGTCACAATAGCTATTCTATAGAATCAACCTAAATATCCAGCAACAGATAAACAGATAAAGAAAATATGCTATGTATTTACAATGAAATACTAGACATAAAAAAGAATAAACTGTTGTAATTCAAAGCAACATGGATGATTCTGGAGGACATTATGTTATGAGAAATAACTCAGAAACAGAAATATAAATACTGCATTTTCTCACTTATATGTGGGAATGTAAAAAATAACCTATCGAAGTAGAGCATGGAATTGTAGGTATTAGGAGCAGGGAAGGGTGATGAGGAGCAGAGGATGAGAAGAGGTTGGTTAATAGAAAATTACAGCTAGATAGAAGGAATGAGTTGTGATGTCCTGTAGCACTGTAGGGTAAATATGGTTAACTATAACTTACAATACATTTTCAAATGCTAGAAGAAAGAATTTGGAATCTTCACAACACAAAAAAATTATATATGTTAGAGGTGATGGATATGCTAATTAATCTGATTTGATCATCACACATTGGACACATGTATTGAAATATTGCTCTCTATCCCAAAAATATATATAGTTATTACATGTCAACTAAAAATAAAAGGAAAAAAGCAGAGTCCATTTGATGAATATGAAGAAAATGGTATCTTGGGGTGGCCAAAGCTCTCTAGGTAAGACCACCTATGAACCACTGGCAGAGGAGATGACAAATTTGTTAGCTGGTTGGTTTTTTGTTTTTTGAAACCTTGCAAATAAATCTTATACAGTTCAGAGCTAATATACCTAATTTTGGGAATAGCATTTTAGTAATTAAACTGTGTGGAGATAGAGGAGCCTACAGGATGAAAAATCAAACCTTTAATAAGCAAATCTGGTTGTCACTTCCATCTAGTGGACCCAAGCCTTATGATTGGAATGGGAACAACTGGGTCTATTCCCACAACTGTGTACCTCTCCATGAACTGACTAAAAATTCAAATTGGATGTATTTTCCTTTGCCCACATTTTTAGAGGCATTAAAAGCTAAAGAGCCAAGACTGAAGCGTCATTCTGTTTCTGAGTTACTGTCTCTTCTTTTCCAATCTGTTTTAGAGGACAGTTACATTGTGCGTAACAGCACTGTGAGGCGAAAAAATGTGTTGCCTCCCACCCCATCTCCATGTTTTGATTTTTAATTTCTTTGAAATTTTTTTCTAGGTTTTATCCATCATAAAATATACTTTTTCATTGAGAATGTTTACATACTTACACCTTAACATAATAACCCTACAACAACAAAGAACTACATTTAAATTAAATTTAAAATCCAAATTTAAAAATGTAATTCAATTTCACTCATGTTAAAATAATAACTATCTTTTATTTTGCCCTCATTGTACTAAGCCTATGTCTAAGGCAATTTGCGCTGCTATAATAAATACTGTGAACTGGGTGGCTTAAACAACAAACACTTAATTTTCACAGTTCTGGAGCCCAGGAATTTCAAGATTGAAGTGCCATCTGATTCACTTCCTAGTGAGGGCTCTCTTCCTGGTTTGTAGATGGCCATTTTCTTGTATCTTCACGTGGTACAAAGAGAAATACCATCTCTCTCCTGTCTCTTCTTATAAAGACACTAATTCTATTCATGAGGGCTCTGACTTCATTACCTAATTACTTCTCAAAGGACCTACCTCCAAATACTATCACACTGAAAACTAGGTATCAATATATGAATTTTTATTAAACACAAACATTTAATCCACAGCAACTTGTTTTACCATAATTGACTCATTTTAATCTTTACTGACCTGAATTTTGCATGTGGAGAAACCAAAACTTAGGAACATTAAAACAGCTCACCCAAAAGTTGTGCTCATCTTCTGTTTGTATCAGATTTATTACTGACAAGTCCATGTGAATATGCAGCAAAAGATTTTGCAGAGGGTAAACAAATACCACATTCCATTATAGAAAAAAAAAAAAAAACTTTTAACAACAACAACAAAAAAAAAAAAAAACGAGAAATTCAGAATAGGAATTTACAGTATTTCCTCCTTAGGAAAACAAAGGATATTTGAGTCCAATGAAAATTTTATTTTATGACAGTTCAATGCCAGAGAGGAAATAAATGAAATCATGCTTATTTGAAACAAAAAGAATATAGAAGATCTACAAAAAGTCTTTTCTGAAAACAGGTAAAATGCATAATCATTCATTTTGAAGAAGAAAAAAATCCATGCTCAACAAACAGAGAAACAGGTTATGTAATCTTAATAGAAGTCAGGGAAATGCAAATAGACACCACAATGTGATACCTATTAAAATAGTATTGAGAAATATGAACAATAAGTTTCAAAAAAAGATGTGGTTTAACAATCTTTCTTTTATATTACTATTGGAATATAATTTAATACAAATTCATTGGAAAGTAGTTTGGTCTTCTTTGTAAAATTCAATATTCGTGTATTCTATGACTCAGTCATTCCAGTTTTAGACATGTATCCAAAAGAAAATTTCAAGTGTATATTCCAGGAGACATAGAGAAGAATGTTCAATGTAACACCATTTGTAAGAGAAAAATCTAGAAACAACCAAAGTGCCCATCAACAGAAGCACAGATAAATAAACTATAATATACTCACACCCTGGAGTACTATGCAACAGTAAAAAAGACCTATTTCTACATGTACAATATAAACAAATCTTTAAAACTTTTATATAGTACCACATTTTCTGATTTTTTGGCACAATAAATATGATGAAATTTAAAGTTACTTAATATTTTGAACATCTGGTGTTTGTATGTATTTGCTCTTTTAGTTGACAAAAACAGAAAATAACATGTTAGAGTTGGTTACTGCACCTCTGCCCAGCTGGTAAATGTAGGATGCAGCAAAACAGACTTCTTAGGGAAGCAAAAGATCAAAGTAATACAACTGCAATAAAATAAACCATATCCTTCAATTGAGAAGTAAGTCTCCATCAGAAAATAAGTATTTTTAAAAAGATTGATGTCTTGTTCTGTCTGCAATTTAGTAAATTGTATGTTCCCTTAAGGGTACTTTTTTAGCAAATAATTGTGAATCGAATTAGCATATCATGGTTTTTATGAAAAAAAATCTGGTAAACAGACTAATAAATCCCTAAATAAAATAATTAGAATATTTTTTCCATTTCAATTATCTTTTTACTTTTAATGCACTGTAAATGTGAATAGAGAAAATTAAAATATCCTTCCTTGAACTAAAAATCTCCTATCACAGTTGTTCTCAACGTTTAGCATGGATCACATCACCTGTTAAAAGACAAATTACACAACTCCAAACCCAGAGTTTCTAATTCAGGAGGTCTGGTATGGAATCTACCAATCTGCATTTCTAACAAATTTCCAGGGAATGCTCATGCTGTTGGTCTGAAGACCACAATTTAAGAACCAATGCCCAGCAGTTTTTGTATTCGTATACCTATTCCTATACCACCATGGAGAGGATGTGTTTGATTTAAAGTTTGTAACCTGAGTTCTGTTCATTGGCTGTGCTCAGGTGATCGTGTTCACAGTTTCATCATCTATATAAGCAACGAGCTGAGTCCAGTTGTCTCTAAGGTTGTTTCAATTCTAAAATTTTATAAGCCATTTCTCTTTCAAGATTCAAAGTCCGTGAATTTGCTTATCTCTTGATATTAGCTGACATATCATTTGCCAATACAAATTAACAGAAATTTCATCAACATCTAATAGACTTGTGAAAATCAATATCCAGGATAAAATGTCATCTCAAAAATGTCTTTATTGTTTTTCTGTAAATTCTTGATCAAAATAAGTGGTATGCATTTATAAAAATACACTTCAGGCACTTATTAAAGTTTACTTTCAAAATTTGAGAGAGCTAGGCAATACATCACTTATGATGTAAGAGTTCATCCTGTCTAAAAATGTGCTAAGTAACTTTACTTTGATTCTGACAGAAACTATCAGCATGGAATTTTCTCCTAGATATTGACATGAGTAATAATGATCCCAGGTTCAAGAAATTTTCTAGACCTCAGAGATGAGGAGCGGCTTGCAAAGGTAACATTCTATTTAGCTCTTCTAATGAACACAAAAGTGCATTTAACCTGAAGACAGCAATCTAGGGCCAGCTTTTGTATCCGGGCTCCTCCCCACACCCCAATTCCCTCACCCCCACCTCATTTTTGTCCTTAGCATAAATGAATCTGAAGGCATGGGTGTCTTCCATGTGGGATAAAGTCATTCTAGAGAAAAAAAAATGTACAATTAAAGTAATATATGTAGGATGTTTTTGCAAGCAGTTTATATTCTCTCATAAATATGCTCCCTAAGAGTCTATTAACATCTTTATATTTATAGACATTATCAAGAGAAGATAAACTATTGGGCCTCCATAGAGGTGTGACAAATGGTAGCACAAGCAACAATGAGAAGGCAAGCCAGACTTTTGCTATTTATTTCAGGCTTTACTGCTTAGAAGTTTCAGCCTGTAATATTACTAATATACTTTGGCAATTAAAAGTGTCTGCAGGGGACTAAAGATAATTTGAAGCAAGAGAGTTCAGAATACTGATTCTTCTTTAACCATATTTCATGTTCCTTCCTTATTTTTGGAAATGGATTTGATAAACTCACGGCAGAATGTTAACATGAAACACTGTCTATGAGTCTGATGCTTCTTATAGATATGATTTCCAAATAACTAGGATAGAAAATATTTTGTCCAATTGGTGGTAATTTTATTCAGATGAGCAGTGAAAATTTTTTTAAATGAAAAATACATTTAATATCTGTACATATGGTTTATGAAGCTTCAAATTATTTTCTCTCCAGATGGATAATCTGCTGATTATTGTTTATATTTTCCTTCTATTTTAGACCTTATTTAACTCAGTACCCTAAAAAAAGGAAAAACATTTTCTGGCTCCTGGCATTATCCATGAAACTAAGAGGTTGGAATTGTATTTCCCTATGCATTTTATCCAAGATCAGTTTAGATCAGTGGTGTGTGCTTGAATATATGTGTGTTCTTGTGTGTGAATGTGTGTGTGCCTTTGTAGAGGTGTGTGTGTGTGTGTGTGTGTGTGTGTGTGTGTGTGTGTGTCTTTGCAGGACTGACTTTCCCCTGAAGTAGATCAAACCACCACTGAGGAAGCATCTGTAGCCTTCAGTAGCTCATGAAAGATAACAGCTACTGCTGCTCAGTAACAGAGTTGACTCAAAACGAATTTAGTGTATATGGCAAGTGTCACACCAATGACATGAGGACAAAATTATTTCATTTCTGTTATGCAGACAGAGTGCCCTATCTTACCCAAGTAAAGGCTAGATTAGATGTCTTTTAGTATGAGGAAGAGAAGAAAATCTCTAAAAATTAAGGTTCCAATGATCACTTGCTTCCAATAATGTGTTTTCTATTTGTTATCTTCATTGATCATGTAATTGAATGAGGCACACATTAATTTTCTCAACTGGCGTTCACTACTGAGCTTGTAAACCTGCACTTTAGTATTAAGAAAGTTTATCACAGGTCCTTGATGCACATGTAGAAATACATGGAAATCTAGGTACAAGATTAAGTTGGGCAATACCCTATAGAAAATAACTAAAAGCTGGAACAAGGTTTAATTTACTTTTTAATTTACAATTTCTAATTTTTATGGATATGTAACAGTTGAACATAGTTCCAGAATAATCTGATATTTTGATACAACCATACAATGGGAAATGATCAAATTTGTGTAATTGAGGTATTCATCATCTCAAGCATTTATGACTACTTTGTTGAGCAAGGTTTTAAAAGAAGTAGTCTTGCCAGTGCAAACACAGACCTAAAACACACACACACGCATCTGTGATTACTGATTGCCTGTGCCCAATACTTGCCAAGGCGGGCAGATCACCTGAATTTGGGAGTTCAAGACCAGCCTGACCAACACAGTGAAACCCCGTCTTTACAAAAAAAAAAAAAAAAAAAAAGAATAGTGGAAATAGCAAAGACATAGAATCAACCCAAATGCCCATCAATGATAGACTGGATAAAGAAAATATGGTACATTTACACTATGGAATACTATGCAACTGTAAAAAAGAATGAGATCATGTCCTCTGTAGAGACCTGGATGAAGCTAGAAGCTATCATCCTCAGCAAACTAACACAGGAACAGAAAACCAAACATTGCATGTTTTCGCTTGTAAATGACAGCTGAACAATGAAAACACATGGACACAGGGAGGAGAATGACCACACTGGGGGCTCTGGGAGATGGAAAGGGAGAGAAAGCATCAGGATAAATAAATAGCTAACGCATGCAGCACTCCATACCTAGGTGATGGGTTGACAGACGCAGCAAACCACCATGCACACATTTACCTATGTAACAAACCTGCACATCTGGTACATGTATCCTGGAACTTTAAATTAAATTAAATTAAATTAAATTTTAAACGGAATAGTGAATACTGAAGATATTTACAGGATGTGGAGATTGATTTATGTTTAAAGACAATTGAAATTATTGAAAGTGAAGTCACATAAAATACTATCACCCTGAAATTGTGCCATGAAAGCCTCAAATAAGGAAATACATTCACATTGTTAAAATACAATTTAGGAAAGAAATGGCACTTTTACTTTTAACAGGTATTTGTTTCACTTAAAAAACTATTTTTTAAAATAATAAACATAAAGTAAACCATACCTATATCACTCCTGAAGTTTTCAGTTGCAATTTTTTTTTTTTTTTTTTTTTGAGATGGAGTCTCTCTCTGTCCCCCAGACTGGAGTGCAGTGGTGCCATCACTTAATTAAAAAAAAAAAATTCTGATGGGTTAATTTGAGAAATGAGATTAAAAAAAATCCCCCCATTATATTTCAAATTTTTAAAGAAAGAGCTATGCTCTATTCATCTTTGTGTCCCAATCCCTAGCACAGAGACTTGTATGCAGTAGAAAAACCACAAAAGTTGCTAAATATGAGAATTCCTTCTAGTGTAGTCTATTCTCAGTTACCTACAGAAATATTTTCACTTCTCAGTGCCCCTTTTCCTGGCCACTGTCCCTACCAGCAGCTCTTCTCTGACGTTATTATTAGTATGCAGAAGGATGAGGGAACAGCAGTGCAAACCTTTAAGTGTGCAAACAAAAGAAACAACTGAGGCACATGATACAAAAGGTCGGAGGGGTGAGGGCAAGCCTCAGGCAGCCACTGTGATGTGAAGAGGGTGACAGCATTCACCACCAAGCCTGACAACTTGCACCATATGCTGCAATTCACTGAACTTCCCCAACTCACATCATCACATGTAAACTAAAGGCAAGCACCTCATCGAAATATCAAGGCCAGCTTGAAGAACAGCCTGAGGGAGGTGCAGGCCTGCTACGCCCTGCAGATGGAGGAGTTCAACGGGATCCTGCTGGATCCTGGAGTCGGAGCTGGTACAGACCCGGGCAGAGGGACAGTGCCAGGCCCAGGAGTACGAGGTCCTGCTGAATTTCAAGGTCAGGCTGGAGGCTGAGAGTGCCACCTACCGCTGCCTGCTGGAAGACGGCGAGGACTTCAATCTTGGTGATGCCCTGAACAGCAGCAACTCCCTGCAAACTATCCAGAAGACCACCACCCGCCAGATAGCGGGTGGCAAAGTGGTGTCTGAGACCAACAACACCAAAATTCTGAGACATGAAGCCAGCAGAAGCAGGGGACCCTTTGGGGAGCAGGAGGCCAATAAAAAGCTCAGAAGCCATTGGATGTCAAAAAAAAAATGTAAATACCTCATCTAGCACATCCAGTACAAAGTATGTAACTCATTTTCAATAAATATTTTTTATAATCAATACAAAGATAAGTAAACAAGAGGTGAGATAAAAGTAAAATGAAATGAGGCATAAATGAGTATGGGGTGGGGAGGGAAAAATGTCGGGTAGCAGAGGGCCAGAGATGAGAGGCTTAGGACTACCAGAATTTTAGATGGATACAACTGGGGTTCAGCCGGACTCTTGGGCCAGATGACCGTGCGCAGGGCATTGCCTATAAAAGAGGAGGCAATTGTTCTGTTGATTTTCTTCATCTCATAAGAACAGCTTTGATAATTAGGCATGATTTTTGTAAGAATTGCTGTGTTAGTAACTATTTTATTAGGGAAGGGTATCTTTAAATAACTGTCACATTCCCACGTGATGCTGATGAGGAGTATTTAGCAATTTCCTTAAAAGCACTACTTTCAAATGGAACATCTGGAGAAGATTTTGTTTTCTTTTGTTTCTATTGAAGGAAATAAAGAATTGACTAGTTATTTTCATTATATAGTAAATTTGTGGAACCATAAGTGCATATATTTCCTAAGATGACATAAGAGCTCATTTACTGAATTAACCAAATAAATAGAATTAATAATCCAAAAAATAAATAAATAAAATATCAATTTATTCGGTCTGTACTTATAAACATTTGCCATGGTCTGAAGAAAACACAAACAAGAAAAGTCTATCTCCTGTACAACTATGGTGGAGGTAATTTCTACTCATATTTTATGAGGTAAGCAGTACAGATACCATTTGCCATGTCTTATGGTTGTTTAAGAATTTGAGTTTCAAAGAATTACATAACTTGCTCAAGGTGATGAAACACGTGTTAAGACACAAAAAGTAATTTTCTGACTCTAATTTAATGTTCATTTTTCACTCTACCTTGCAGAACTCTGACATACATTCCATCAATTTATAGTACTCTTTTCCAGTTATATCGTATCATCAATCAGAGTGCCCTAGCACTTTCTTCACTGACATCATTGTGACTTCACTTGCGAGAAGCCTCCATACAAGAGTTTTCCTACTATTTGCCTTTGGTTTACTTTCTATCATGACCACTAATTATATAAAGATATGTTTTTTGTTTGTTGTTTGCTTTTTGAGGCAGAGTTTCACTCTTGATGCCCAGGCTGGAGTGCAATGGCGTGATCTTGGCTCAAGGCAACCTCCTACTCCCAGGTTCAAGCTATTCTCCTGCCTCAGCCTCCAGAGCAGCTGGGATTACAGGCATGCAGGACAACACCTGGCTACTTTGTATTTTTAGTAGAGACAGGGTTTCTCCATGTTGGTCAGGCTGGTCTCGAACTCCTGACCTCAGATGATCCACCTGCCTCAGCCTCCCAAAGTGGTGGGATTACAGACATGAGTCACCTCACCCGGCCAATATGTTCTTTTACTTTACAAAACCTGATTCACAAGATTTCCTCATTTATTTCTCCAGAAAGATAATTTTTACTTTGTGTATGGCAATCTAGCTTTACACAAAATTTACATTTAGTTTTTACTAGATTATGAGTAAATATCATGGAACTGGCTATATATAATTGAATTACTTATAATCACTTACTACCACAGTTTGTAAAGCTTTCAACATTTCCTTCCAAGCATTCCTTAACAGTCTTGTCTTTCTCATTTTGTAAAAACATTCTTTTGGTTCTAACCTCTGGAATTCCAACCCTTTTCACTATCCTCTACATCCACTGCAAAGCGCTGATATGAGAGCTATCTAAAATCTCAGGTCCTTACAATATTAGCAAATTTGGGTTTGGACCCTAGATCACCACCATCTGGATCTGAAATACTGTTTAAGCATTTGCTTTAATGCAAGTTTAAATTATTCATATAAAAAGTGTTAATAAACTTTAATTTTTTCACATACATCTTTGGGTCACTCTTAATTCACATACTTGTTTTAAATACAAGGTGATAATGTTTGTTTTCATGACCATTTGGCTGTCATTTTTATACAGAACCATATAGTACTAGAGTGAGGAGAATTTCAAAATGACTACTTCATTTTTGCAGTTTCAGATGAGTCATTAAAGTCAGATGACAATTTCATTTAAAATAGATTCCAGAAAACTGCCATTCAAATTCTTCTTCAGTCATAGCTATGCTCTTAGTAGTTGAGGAAAAGAGGGAGAAGGAGGAGAAAGGGGGAGGGGGGAGGAGGAGAAGGAGAAGGAGAAGGAGAAGAAAATAAACAGAAACATCTCACTTTACAGATTTCACTTTGGAAAAGTAGAACACCTCACTCAGCTCTTTCTATACTCAGGGACTAGCAATTCCTGCTAAGTCATTTCTCCTCCATCTATGGAAACATAAGCAGCACCACAGGCATTTGTCAATCAACAGCTGATCTGATCTGACATGGCTCAGCCATTGAGACCTGAGATTCTCTAAAGGGGAAGAAAGGTGACAGTTGTGAATAAATATGGAATCATTTCAGGCATGTAAGCCTTCTCAGGAGCCTCATCTTTCATGGTGGATGGGCAGCATCGATGTCATTACTTTTTAATTACTCCCTGGGTAGACGGGTGTCACCTGTCATCCTGGATAACTGTGGAGATTACACACTACATGGCCTCTCTCCTGACAGTCTCATCTTGCAAAGGTATTCTTGTACTTTTAATGGATTTTTAACATTTCAACTACATTCTCTTCACTGTACCTTAAACTAATTACTTACTTTTATTTAGTACTTGTGCTATTAAACTCATTCCCTCTCTGCTTGCCTGCAGTCACTCTCTTCTCTGTAAAAGTTTTTATTTCAGGCTGTCATCTCTGTGTGTGATTTTTATAATGACCCATATACTTGCTGATAACATGCTGATTATAGATTATTAGGGACCTATAAAACACTCAGGGTAAATATAATCTAAGAAAATTATTATTTAAAAAAAGATGAAATTTTGCTGTTTATAATATGAAGGAAATATTACAAGTAATAGACATATATCTGCACTCAGTTTCATGTTAAGGTTTGGGGACAGAAATCCAAGAAATTAGTAATGAACCAATGTTATAATGACAAATATTGAATAATATCTTGATTATTTCTTTTTTCAAAATCTAACATCCTGAGTTTCAAGTGTCAATTGGATTCCATTTCATGGGGACAAAGGACACATATTTGTATTCACTTTCTTCTGAACATGTAATTATTATTAAAAGCGTAATCATACAATCAAAAGGAAAGAGAAAAGCATCACTGAATAACTGATGTCAATGATACCTATAAAACACAGTGGAAGAAGCTACTACATATAATGTTCTTGAATAGGGCTTCAGACTGAAAGAAGGCAGTCTGGCAGAATTCTGAAGAGGGTTCAATAAGAGAAGCAAGTGTTATGATTGTTAGAAATAAGTGTGGTTGAAGATGAAGTTATTATTGTCTTAAGTCTACATATGTAAAAGTCATAGAAATCCCTTCCCTTAGATATGACTACTTATCCGAAGACATGCACAATGTTTTTACCATCTAGATCTTTACTACCTAACCAAACAATAAGAAACAATGCCAATAAGCAGGTTCCACTCAGTTAACATTGAATAGACTATCTGAAGACAGTTACAGAAATGTGACTCTTATTAACCCAGAGCAAAATCTTCTAAGTATCCAATCAGTCAACATCTGATTTGTTCTTCAATATGATAGGAAAATTATTAATTACCGGATATTTGATGAGAGACTATAGTTTAAAAAAAGGAAATTATCATGATAAACACAAAAAATTTGGCTTCAGAGGAAGCAGAATTGTTTCAAGGAACAGAAAATAATTTTAAATACATTAAATTATTTCCCTCAGAAAGTTTCAAGAAATTATTGTATCTATAAAAATATCAACATTCTTTTTATAAAAGAAACATTTTTAAAAATAATGCATTTTTGAAAATATAATACATGGTAATAAAATTAAAAATACATCAATAGAAGTATAAAAAGTAAACTCAAGGAAATATGGTAGCACATAAGGCAAAAAGAATAAGAAAGAAAATACAAGATATAACGTAAACTTTTTTTTTCAATCTAGGAGATGCAATTGTTTATTATGTAATTGCTGAAGAAAAGGTTAATAAACTGAATGGATAAAATTGGGAAAGATATGTTTTTAAGAGTTAAATTGAATTACCATGTATTCAAGGTAGTTAAAGCAGTACTTCAAACTTTCTACATCCTTACTGATTTTTGCTTATTCTATCAATGACTAAAAACATTAGAATCTCCTGCTATGATTATTGACCAGTCTATTTCTCCTTGTAAGTGTGTAATTCTAGACTAATTATTACATTTATGCAGAAAAATTTTTGTATCTTCTTAAAGAAATAAAACATTTTCCAGATGTAGGTGACGGGGGGATGGAGGCAGCAAACCACATTGCCATGTGTGTACCTGTGCAACAATCCTGCATGATCTGTACATGTACCCCAGAACCTAAAGTACAATTTTTAAAAATTAAAAAAAAAAGTATCAACATTTTAAGAGCCCAAATAGCCAAAGCAATTCTAAGCAAAAAAGAACTATTTATAGGCATCACATTATCCAACTTCAACTTATGCTAATTTAAGGCTACTATAAAACAGCTTGGTACTAGTATAAAAGTAGATACATAGCTCAGTGGAACAGAATAGAGAACCTAGAAATAAAGCCAAACAATTAAAACCAACTGATCTTTGAAAAAGCATGCAAAAATCATGCTGGGAAAACTGGATAGCTACATGTAGAAGAACGAAACTGGAGCCCTATTTTCACCATATATAAAAATAAACTGAAGTTGAATTAAATATTTACATCTAAGCCTTAAAATCATAATAATTCTATAAGAAAACCTAGGAAAACTCTTCTGGACATTGGCCTAGGCAAAGAATTGATGACTAAGATGTCAAAAGCAAATCCACCAAAAACAAAAATAAATAAATGAGATCTAATTAAACTAAAAAGCTTCTGCACAGCAAAAGAAATAATCATCAGAGTAAGCAGATATCCCAAAGAATTGGAGAAAATATTTTTAAAGTATGCATCTGACAAAGAACTAATATTCAGAATTTACAAGAAACTCAAATCAGCAAAAAAAAAAAAAAAAAAAAAAAAAAAAAAAAAAAAAAAAAAAAAAAAAAAAAAAAAAAAAAAAAAAAAAAAAAAAAAAAAAAAAAAAAAAAAAAAAAAAAAAAAAAAAAAAAAAAAAAAAAAAAAAAAAAAAAAAAAAAAA
>PVKV010003460.1:0-26944 GCA_004027835.1 Alouatta palliata | reverse complement strand
TCCTCATTTGTTTTTATGACTCAATAGTATTTCATTGAGTATATGTATCACATTTTCTTTACCTATTCATTTGGCAATGGACATTTGGGTAATTTTCAAATAGTGGCTATTGTGTACACCACTGCAATAAACATAAGAATACAGATATCCCTTTCATATACTGATTTCCTTTCTTTCTTTTTCTTTCTTTTTTTTTTTTTTTTTTTGAGATGGAGTCTTGCTCTGTCACCAGGCTGGAGTGCAGTGGCCAATCTCTGCTCACTGCAACCTGCACCTCTCAGCTTCAAGTGATTCTCTTGCCTCAGCTTCCCAAATAGCTGGGACTACAAGCACATGCCACCACGCGCAGCTAATTTTTGTATTTTTAGTAGAGATGGGGTTTCACCAGCCTAACCAGGTTGGCCTCAATCTCTTGACCTCATGATCTGCCTACCCTAGCCTCCCAAAGGCCATTAACCACCATGCCTGACGTACTGATTTCCTTTATTTGGGGTATATACCCAGCAGTGGGATTGCTGGATTATATGGTAGCTCTATTTTTAGTTTTTGAGAACCCTCCAAACTGTTCTTCATATTGGTTGTACAAATTTACATTCCCACCAATGGTGTACAAGGGTTCTCTTTTCTCCATATCTTTACCAGCATTTGTTATTGCCTGTCTTTTGGGAAAAAAGCCATTTTAATTGGCATGAGATGATTTGTATTTTTTTGATGATCAGTGATGTTAAGCACATTAGTATATACATGTTTTCCATTTACATATTTTCTCTGGGGAAATGTCTATTTAGATCTCTTACTCATTTTTAAACTGGATTATTAGATGTTTTCCTACATAGCTGCTTGAGCTCCTTTTTGATTTTTGTATATGATGAGAGATAGTTACCCAGTTTCATTCTTCTGCATATGGATAAATCAGTTTTCTCAACATCATTTATTGAAAAGACTGTCTTTTCCCCAATATGTGTTCTCAACAGCTTTGTAAAAAATGACTTCACTGTACATGCATAGATTTACACCTGCATTTTGTATTCTGTTCCATTGGTATAAGTCTCTTTTTCTACCAATGCCATGCCATTTTGGTTACTATAGCTCTGTAGCATAATTTGAAGCCCGGTAATATAATTTCTCCAATTTTGTTATTTTTTCTTAGGATTGTTTTGGCTATTCTGGGTCTTTTGTGGTTCCATATAAATTTTAGGGTTCTTCTTTCTATGTCTGTAAGAATGTCATTGGTATTTTGAAAGGGATTGCATTGAATCTGTAGATTGCTTTGGGTAGCATGGACATTTTAACAATATTGATTCTTCTAATCCATGAACATGGAATATTATTCTAATATTTTTTGTATCATTTTCAATTTCTTGCACCAATGTTTTATAGTTTTCATTGTAGATATTTTTCAAATATTAGGTTAATTCTTAGGTATTTTATTTGTATCTATTGTAAATGGGATATTTTCTTTTATTAATTTTTTTTTTTTTTGAGACAGAGTCTTGCTGTTACCCATGCTGGAGTGCAATGGCACAATCTCGTCTCACTGCAACCTCTGCCACCCAGTTTCAAGTGATTCTCATGCCTCAGCCTCCCAAGTAGCTGGGACTACAGGCATGTGCCAACATGCCCAGCTAAATTTTCTTTTTTCTTTTATTTTTTTTTTTTTGTATTTTCAGTACAGATGGGATTTCACCCTGTTAGCAAGGATGGTCTCGATCTCCTGACCTCATGATCTACCTGCCTCGGCCTCCCAAAGTGCTGGGATTACAGGCATGAGCTACCACATCTGGCCCTAAATGGGATACTTTCTTGATTTCTTTTGCAGTTTCTTTGCTGGTGGCAAACAAAAATAGTATAGATTCTTGTATGTTGGTTTTGTATACTACAACTTTTATGGAGTTGTTTATCAGTTCCAATAGTTTCTTGTGGAGTCTTTAGGTATTTTCAAATATAAGATCATATCTTTTCAAACAAGGATAATTTGATTTCTTCCTTCCAATGTGGATGCCCTTTATTTCTTTCTCTTGTCTCATTACTTTACCAAGGACTTCCAGCATTATGTTGAATAACAGTGGTGAAAGTGGGCATCATTGTCATGTTCCAGATCTATGGGAAAGCCTTTAAATTTTTCATCATTTGGTGTGATACTAGCTAAGAGTCTGTCATATACGGCTTTTATTGTGTTGAAGTATGTTCCCCCTATATCCAGTTTGTTAAAGGTTTTTATCATGAAGGGATGTTTATTTCATAAAAAGCTTTTCCAGCATCAATTGAAATGGCATTTGGTTTTTGCTTTGCAGTCTGCCAATATGATGCAGCACACTGATGGATTTGTATCTTCGAAACATTCTTGCATTTCTAGGATAAATTCCACTTGTTCGTGATGAATAATCTTTTTTACTGTGTTGTCAAATGTGGCTTGCTAGGATTTTGTTGAGGATTTTTGCATCGATATTCATTAGTAATGGTGGCCTAGAGTTTTCTTTCTTTGGTGTGTCTTTCTCTGGTTTGGTATCGGGGTAATAATGGCCTTGTAGAATGAGTTTGGAAGTATTCTCTTCTCTATTTTTTGAAATAGCTTTAGTAGGATTGGTATTAGTTTTTCTTTATGTGTTTGGTAGAATTCAGCGGTGAAGTCATCAGGTCCTGTGCTTTTCTTTGCTGGGAGACTTTTTATTGCAGCTTCAATTTCATTACTTGTTATTGGTCCCTTCTGGTTTGGATTCTTCCTGGTTCAATCTTGATAGGTTGTGTATGTCTAGAAATTTATCTGTTTCTTCTAGATTTTCCAATTTGTTGCCATACAGTTGCTTACAGAAGCTGCTAATGATCTTCTGAGTTTCTGCAGTATCAGCTGTAATGTCTTCTTTTTTAATCTCTGATTTTATTTACTCTGGTCTTTGCTCTTTTTTCTTAGTCTGACTAATGGTTGGTCAATTGTTTTTCTTTTAAAAAAATCAATTTTTTGTTTCATTGGCCTTTTGTGTTTTTTCATTTCAATTTCATTTATCTCTGATGTGATCTTTATTATTTCTTTTTTCCTATTAATTTTGGGTTTGGTTTGCTCTTACATTTCTAGTTCTTTAAAATGCATCACTGGTTTATTTGCAGTTTTTCTTCTTTTTTGTTGTATCCACTTAAAGCTATAAACTTCTCTCTTAATACTACTTTCACTGTATCCCATAGGTTTTGGTATGTTGTGTTTCCATTATTATTTGTTACAAGAATTTTTTCAGTTTCCTTCTTAATTGACTCACCAGTCATTCAAGAACATACTGTTTAATTTCCATGTGTTTGTATAGTTTCCAAAATTCCTTTTGGTATTAATTTCTAGTTTTCTCAGAAAACTAAAAATCTTGTGGTCAGAGATAATGCTGAATATTATTTCATTATTTTTGATGTTTTAAGATTTGTCTTGCACGTAACATATCATCAGTCCTTGAGAATTACCCACGTGCTGAGGAAAAGAACATGTATTTTGCACTCAACTGATAAAATATTCTGTAAGTATCTATTGGATTCATTTAATCTACAGTGCAGATTAAATCTGATGCTTCTTTGTTGATTTTCTGTCTGGAAGATTTGTTCAATGTTGAAAATGAGGGCCTAAAGTCTTCAGTTATTATTGTATTGGGGTCTATCTCTTTCTATAGTACTATGATTTGCTTTATAAATCCAGGTATTCCTGTGTTGGGTCCATGTATATTTATGATTGTTACATCCTCTTGATGAATTGACCCCTTTATCACTATTCAATGACTTTATTTGTCTTTTCTTATAGTTTATGTTTTAAAATCTCTTTTGTCTAAATACAGCAACTTCTTTTTTTGTTTTCCATTGGCATAGAATATCTTTTTCATTTCTTTATTTTCAGTCTATGTATGTTTTTATAGGTATAGTGTGTTTCTTGTAGGCAACAGATTATTAGGTCTTATTTTTTAAACATTCAGCCACTATATGTTCTTTTACTGGAGAGTTTTGTCCTTTTACATTTAATGTTATTATTGATAAGTAAGGTCCTACTCATGCCATTTTGTTATCTGTTTGTTGGTATTTTTGTGGTCTTTTCCTCCTTGTTTCTATACTGTCTTCCTTTTAGCAAAGGTTATTTTCTCTTGTGGTATTATTTAATTTCTTGATTTTTATTTTTCGTGTATTCACTGTATGTTTTTCTATTTGAGGTTACCATGAGACTTGCAAATACTATCTTATAATTATTTTAGGCTGATAACAACTTAACACTCTTTGCATAAACAAACTAACAAGCAAAAAGAAAACCAATAAAAACTCTACACTTTAACTTGTGTGCCCACCTTTCAGCTTTTCATTTCTTCAATTTATACATCATTATTCTGTCTATGTCTTGAAAAATTGTTGTAGTTATTATTTTTTATCAGTTCATCATTTATTCTTTCTACTTAAGGTGACAGTAGTTTTCACATCACATTTACAGTGTTATAATATTCTGTATTTTTCTGTATACTTACTATTGTCAGTAAGTTTCATACCTTCCAGTGATGCTATTGCTCATTAATGTTCTTTTCTTTGTGACTGACGTACTTCCTTTAGCATTTCTTGTAGGACAGGTTTGGTATTGGTGAAATCCTTCAGCTTTTGTTTGTCTAAAAAGTCTTTACTTCCCTTCATGTTTGAAGAATATTTTCACCAGATATATTATTCTAGGGTAAAACGGTTTTTTTTGTTTGTTTGTTTCCTTCAGCACTTTAAATGTCCCATGTCGCTGTCTCCTGACTTGTCAGGCTTCCACTAAAAAGTCTGCTGTCAGACATACTGGAGCTTCATTGTGTTTTATTTGTTTCTTTTATCTTGCTGCTTTTAGGATCTTTTC
The DNA here is from genome assembly GCA_004027835.1 of Alouatta palliata. NCBI lineage: Eukaryota > Metazoa > Chordata > Mammalia > Primates > Atelidae > Alouatta > Alouatta palliata. The sequence goes on along the minus strand of PVKV010003460.1, from coordinate 22,101 downwards.
TTTAATGTTAATCTTTGAAAGTTTGAGTCTTTAATTCCATCAGATAGTTTTCTTTGGGCTAAATCTGCTTGGTGTTCTATAACCTTCTCCTATTTGAATATTGATAGCTTTCTCTAGCTTTGGAAAGTTCTCTGATATTATCCCTTTGAATAAATTTTCTCCCTCTTTCTCTTTCTTGACCTCCTATTTAAGGTCAATAACTCCTAGATTTGCCCTTTTGAGGCTATTTCCTAGATCCTATAGACACGCTTCATTCCTTTTATTCTTTTTTCTTTTGCCTTCTCTGAGTGTATACTTTCAAATAATTTGTCGTCAAGCTTACTAATTCTCTCTTCTGCTTGATCAATTCTGCTATCTGATTCTGATGCATTCTTCAGCATGCCAATTGTATTTTTCAGCTCCAGAATTTCTACTTGACTCTTTTTAATTATTTCAATCTCTCTGTTAAATGTATCTGATATGATTCTTAATTCCTTCTCTGCATTATCTTGAATTTCTTTGAATTTCCTCAAAATAGCTTTTTCAAATTTTCTGTCTGAAAGGTCACATATCTCTGTTTCCCTGGGATTGGTTCCTGGTCCCTTATTTAGTTCATTCGGTGAGGTCATGCTTTCCTGGATGGTCTTGATTCACACTATAGCTTATTCATGTCTGGGCATTGAAAAGTTAAATATTTATTGTATTCTTTGCAGTCTGGGCTTGTTTGCACCCATCCTTCTTGGGAAGGCTTTCTAGATATTTGGAACAACTTACATGTTGTGTTCTAAGCTATATCTGTATTAGCAGATATCCCAATCCCAGTAATGTTGTAGTTCCTACATACACATAGAGGTACCACCTTGGTGGTCTTGGATAAGATCTGGAAGATATCTACGAATTACTAGGCAGAGACTCTTTTTCTTGTCCCTTACCAAACAGTCTCTCTTTCTCTCTCTCTCTCTCTCTCTCTCTCTCCCCTATCTCTCCTGAGCTGCCTGGGGCTAGGAGTGGGACAACAAAGCAACCCTGTGGTCACCACTGGGGCTGTGCTGGATCATACCTGAAGCCAGTTCAGCACTGGGTCTTGTTGTTCTGGCACCCTGTAACCACTATCTGGTTATTGCCTGTGTTCACTCAAGGACCTCATGGTTCCCAGTCAGCAGGTGGTGATGCCAGACAGCCTTGTGTCCTTCCTTTCAAGGCAGCAAGTTCCCCCAGGCCCTGAGCAGGACCAGAGATGCTTTCCAGAAGCTAGAGACTGGAGTAAAAAAAACTTAAAAGTCTACCTGGTACTCACTACTACTGTGGCTAAGCTGGCAATAAAAACACAAGACACAGTCTTTCCCACTCTTCCTTCCCTTTCCATAGGCAGAGGAGCTTTATCCAATGACTACCATCACCATGGGGCCACAGGGAGTACTGCCAGTCTAGCTCCAATGTTCACTGAAGGCCCAAATGCTCTTCAGTCAGCTTGTGGTGAATGCTGCTATGCCTGGGGCCTCTGGCCCAGGAATGCCATCCAAGAACCAAGGCATGGAATCAGGGACCCCAACAGCTTGCCTGATGCTCTACTCCAATTTGGCCAAGCTAGTACCTATGGTGGAAGACAAAGTCCCTTTTACTTTTCCCTCTGCTTTTCTCAAGTAGAAAGAGTCTTTCACCATAGCCACCACAGCTGAGAATGTGCTTGTTCGTACCTAAAGCCAGAACATCTAAGAGTCTCACCAAAGGCTCACAGCATACTACTTGGATATGGCTGCTGGTTATTCATGGCCCAGCAGTTCTTTAGTCATCAGGTGACGCATTCTGCCAAGATTTGTTCCTTCCCTTCAGGCCAGCAGGTTCCCTTCTGACCCAGGATGTGTCTACAATTGCTATTTGTGAGCTAGGACCTGGAATGGGGCCTCAGGACACTGAATATTGCTCTCTCTTACTGTGGCTGAGCTAGTATCCAAGATGCAAGACAAAGTTCTCTTTACCATTTCCTCTCCTCCCTCAAAAGAGAAGAAAGGGGTATCTTTTGGAGGTACCAGCTGTGCAGCCTGAGACTTGGCAAGGGATGACACAAGCACTTCTTTAGCTGCGCTGGCTGGTGTCGCAGTAAGTCACTGGCTCTGAGCCCAACTCAGCACTAGAACTTGCAGTTCTTGTGGCTTGGACTGCCTTTCAAGTTTATTTTGAGTTCCAGAGCACTTCAGCCCATGGTGCCAAGGTTTGCTGCAACTCAACTTACAACCACTGGAATGGGTAATTTCTCTCTCTCTAGGGCTATTCTAAATGTTCTCTTCATGGGCAGACATGAGCTGAGGAAAGTCCAGCTTTGCCTTATACTGTGACAGGGCAGCACTCAGTTCTATGCAAAGTGTCACAATTTCTGCACTCTCCCTCTCCCAAGTTCACAGTTTTCTCTGCACAAGTGGCTACTGTGGGCAAAATGGGAAAGGAGTGGTGTCGGCAATTCAAGACTGTCTTTCTTACCCTCTTCTGTTTCTCTTTCAGTGATATGAAGTTAAAACTAAGTACTGTGCATGCTCTCCTGATTTTTGGTTTTATTGACGATGCATTTTTTGTGTGTGTAGGTAGTTGCTAAATTTGTTCTTTCTGCAATTGGGACAATTGATAGAGCCTTCTATTCTGTCATCTTCCCCCTAGCCCTCTTGTAACTCACTTTTACAACACAGGAATGCAACTGATAAAATTGAAGCACTGAATGTGCAAAGTTGAAGATCCAAATTTGGATTCAATAAAGTATAGACACCCTGAAAATTCAATCATAGTAGCACCTCTCCTGTCATGTGACATATATTTTTCAATTTAAATTGTATATTCTTAACAAAAGAAATCTTATGAAAAAGCTGCCAGAAGACATTTCATTTTTTGACCGAGTATATCTAGTTCAGTATTTCCACAAGTGTGTTCTTTAGAATACTATCGCTTCACAGTATAGTTGTTACAAAAAAATAAGAGGGATAAGGAGAGACTGAGATCAAAAAAGTTTATAAAAAGTAGTTTGTTAATCATGAACAATCATTTAGTTTTTTTTTTCTTCATAGATTTCTTAAAGCAGCTCCATTATTTCAAGTGAGGAACCTGTAGTTTTTACGTCTTAGTACATAGGCCATAAAAAGTCATTAAAATGCAATATTAATAAAATTATCATAGAGGTCAATTGTTAATAAAGGAGGAAATGGTTGCAAAGAAACAATGAATAATTGCTTAAATTGTGTGTACAGTTTAAGAAATAAAGCCATAAAGAAAACAAAACCAGAGCTCTCAGACTCCCTCCCTGAAATTGTTGAATTTTGTGAAGACTTCTTCCAACCTCAGGGGAATAAATCACTGTGACCAAGTTTCTGTCTTACTAGACTGGCATTTTCTGGCATTTTAGTCTGATTATGTTGAAATTCATGCATAAAGCTTTGATCATGTGATATTTCCTTTGAAAACCTGTGGAAATACAAAATATACATTTATACTAGATAACATTTAGAAAAAAGCATTTTGAAATTTAGAAGTAAATTAAGGTAGCTAAAGAAAAGTGAAAAATCTTACACTCAGAAGATGACCTAGAGCAAGTAAAAAAAACACTGGAGAACAGCAAAAACACTAAAAACAGGAAATGAATATTACTATGGGATTTTTAAAAGAAATTTCTCATGGAAAATTGTTCAGATTTTATTCATGACACTTTCTACACTGCTGAAGCTTCACCCCTAAGGGAAAGAGATTATGCTGGGTTGTTAAGGGGAAAAGGCATAGAACTTTTATCGGGACGTGGATAAGAATTAAAAATTGAGCTGAGCTGATGCAAGCATACTCTTTTCTAGGGCATATGCCCTCTCCTTGTTCTCCCTTGCATCATTCCACCTGCTCTGTCCCCTTTTTAAAAAATATTTTGTTGATGCTAACCCATGAAGCCAACTTCATGAGCTTGTCTCTAGGTTAAGAGTAAAAATAAAGACTAAATGGAAAATTTAGGGCTCACGTGCATGTCTTTGCAGCTAGCCAAGGTATCCAGGTTTGCAATCAAAGCTTTAGCTTTAATAAGGCTTTGAGGAACTCAGGTACGTGCTAATACTCACGGGAGGAGGCAGCATTCAGGTTTTCAGAAATCCTAAATTTATCTCTTCAGGGAAAAAAATGCATCACAAATAAACCACTAATATCTTGGCCAAATTACAAAGAATCTTGTTTGGGTTGAAACAAACAAACAAACAAAACAACAATCCATCTGGTAATATAAAGCCACCGATGAATTTTTTTAAAATGCCTGCATTGTTGTATACATTTTTAATTTGGATTTAAAAAGTGTATTGCCTAGAGTCTGCTTAAACTCTAGATTTGTGAGTCCAAAATAATTTATATATTTGATATAATCTAAGGATATCTGAAGACAATTGAAAGGTTTCATGGGTTTCATATTATCAAAGCAAAAATGCCAATATTTATGTTACGGACCAGTGAAGAAAACTTTATTTAAGGCTACTGCCACTTGGGCAGGGAGACAAGAATATAGTGAATTCAACTCCACTGAAACAAAGAGCAGGAGGATTTTTAAATGCTGGGAGGAGCAGAGACCACAGGTCATCGATTAGCTAATTGGCTTTACAAAAAGGGAAAATAAACTTTCCCTTATCTTTTTGAAGGGAAGTAGCTTTACACTTGCATCAAGTCACCCACTAAACTTTGTTCCTACACTTCCACAGAAACTAGAAGGTAGGGGCTCTATCTTTATTGATGATGCATTTCAAAGGAATGTCTCTCAGGCTTTTCAGAAAGAGTGCTAGGTTGTGTAAAACTGACAAGAGACTTTAAAAACTAAAAAATATTTACATCTCAAAGAGGTAGAGAAATATTTTAAAATTACAAGTTTTCTAAAGTAAATGCTCTAAGGAAAAGGAAGTTCATAGAACTAAAGGCAGAAAGAAGCTATTCCAAAATTTAGTTAAGCTGAAGGGAATGTTAAGGCCACCTTGATCAGATCCCCTTTTGATCAAGGGAAACCAAGTTCATCCATATAGTTTATTTCAGCAGATTTCTATCATGGAAAGACTAGTTGCACCATCTGCTAAGACTTGGCAGTAGAATACATCTGATGGATAATGCTAGCAATCAGGCATTCAGTATGAGGAATTCCTATAGAAGAGTTTAAAAAGCAAAGGCTCTTGGAAGGAGCCAACTTTCAGCTCAGTTTCTGAGATGAGAGAGCAGTCAGGTGAGATTCCTGGAAATTGAGCTTGAAGAATAGTTAGATGTTGGGATGAAGATGGCAGTGGTAATTCAATGTATTTCCCACTTTGCAGTCTGAATGTTTTCAGTGATGGAATAGAATTAGAGAGGTTTTAGTAAGGTTGTCAACATTATGGTTGTTTCGAGCAGCACAGTATGGAAGACGCAGGCATTCCAAAGAACTTCCTAAGTGACCTACACAGCAGCAGTTCCAGGCACAAAGTTTTCTCATATTGGATCTTCTGTGATATAAACTTCAAGTCATCTAGCTTTAGCTCAGAGGCTTCTTTGATCTTGGTGGAAAAGGCCACTTATGAAACAACCTAGAGTCCCAGTAAGAATTTTGGCAGTCAGGTTTTAGTTCTCAATAATGCCAAGTCAGGAGAGCGAGTGAAAACTTGGAAACACTTGGAGGAGGTAACCAGATATTGAAGGAAACTTCAAAAATTTTAAATTTGGTAAGGATTGACAATTGTGCCAAATGACAGGTAGTAACAAAGCTATGCAATTTACAGAGGGGAGAAAAATACCAAAAAGACAATAAGTAGGACCAGGATCTGATAACTCAAGGGTCTGCTATTGAAACATAAGTGTTTAAACTTTTATTTTAAGTTCAGGAGTACATGTGCAGGTTTGTTACATAAGTAAACTTGTGTCATGGGGACTTGTACAGATAATTTTATCACTCACGTATTAGGCCTAGTACACGTTATTTTTCCTGATCCTCTCCCTCCTCCTAACCTCCACACTTTGATAAGCCCCAGTGTGTTGTTCCCTCTATGTGTCCATGTGTTCTCATAATTTAGCTCCAACTTACAAGGGAGAACATGTGGTATTTGATTTTCTGTTCCTGCATTAGTTTGCTAAGGATAATGACCTCCAGCTTCATCCATGTCCCTGCAAAGGACATTATCTCATTCACTTTTTTTTTTTTATCTTTTGGCCTGAAACTTTGTCTTTCACCTGCTATGGGGTACCTCCAGATCACAGGGACTAGGAGCTGATGGCGTCATTCAACTTTTTTGATAAAAGATCATCAAAGTAAGATTATTCTCAATCACAAAATATCTGTTCTTGTTAAATATGGCTTTATTATTTATTTAGGTGCAGCAAGAATTGTAATTGACCACATAGACATTTTGAGTTTGCTTTGCTGGAAGCTTTCATAAGGATTCTCAAATTGGACTTTTAAAATCCTCTTGGCTAGGAAGAAAAGCCAGTTACTCACTACAATATTTCACCTTCAGTACCTATAAATTTGGGAAGAAAAGCCAGTTACTCACTACAATATTTCACCTGCAGTACCTATAAATTTGGGTGAATACTATTCTTTAGGTCCCTCAAATATTCTAAGATTCTTGGATCTGCCAGGAAGTGATCCTCCTTACTCACCAGTAAGCTGGGAATTCAGTAAGTCAGGTACTTGCCTAGTTTTCCCAAGCTGGCTTTGTAAACATTGGCTCCATAAAGTCAACCTTAGTTCTTTAAAACTGTCTGGTAATATCTGATTTTATGGATAATTCTCAGATATGACATTCCAGTTGAAGTCTTGGTTATATAACTAATGTTTCTAATTATGTTATATCACAAAGAGGGCAGATTCTTATTGAACCTGATGCAGGAGAACCCCAAAATTGGAGCTTATCCATGAAGGATTCTTGGCTTTGCTCAGGAAAGAATTGAAGGGTGAGCTGACAGTAAAAGAAAGCAAGCTTATTAGAGCAATAGTGTATAGCAAAATGGCTGTTCCATATACAAAGTAGGGCTATCTCACAGGCAGAGTGGCCTAGAGCAGCACTCACAGATTGTTGGCTAGCTATATTTATGCCCACTCTTAGTTATGTGCTAATTAAGGAGTAGGTTATTCATAAACTTTCTGGAAAGGAGGTGGGGAGTTCCTGGATCTCTATAGGGGGGGTTTCTGGGTTATAGCATGACATTATTTGTAAACTTTAATGGTACTGGTGGGAGTGTTTTATGAAAATACATTATAATTCCTAGTCAAAGCTGATTTTGGCTAGTTTAAGAAACTACGTTCTGTTTTGAACAAGAGGGTCATGAAAAAAAAGTCCTGCTGATCTCCTCCCTCAAACCTATGCAAATAATTAAATTGCCATGAAAATAAGAATATTAAATAAGAGTGCCTCAATTCTGGAGGGAACAGAAGGGAAAAAATTGTTTCATTTCTGTTTTCAAAAGTATAATCCACAAAGTTGTTATGATTTATAGGTAGCTTAAGAGAAAACAGAAAGGAATTTCTTTTTTCCGGAAAACAGAACATTAAAACATCAGCAATAATCCAAACAAAACCCATAATCATTCTTCATGAGTTCATTTAGTACTATGTAATTCTCTTCTGTTTGATCATGGGTTGACTGTCTCATGAACCTATCAGATTCTCCACTACAGCTAGAGAAATGTTGATTCAGCCCAGGGGCATTGTCTCAAAATTATTTAAATAATGCCATCTGAAGTTTGTGAATCAGAGTACGTGGCATAATTCTTCCCATGAATCTCATAAACATTCTCTCTTTGTTGAAGATGAAGCATTCTGGTCTATGGCTTATTACAAGGGCTTTTTTTGTTGGTAAGCTGTGTTTGCCATGAATTACAAGAATTTTTAATGACCCATCAGAGTAAAACAAAAAACTCTCTGTGGATGATGAAAGACTTAAAACAGCTGTGGTTAAATATCTGATGAGAAGTTTTTTTTTTTTTTAAATTGCAATCAGCAAAGATATTTGTTTTTCTTTAATATTTGGTCACTTTTACAAATGTTTTTAAATGGTTGTTTTTACAGTATTTTAAAAAATAGAATTATAACTGATAACACTATACTGCTGTTTAACATCAGGTAAAGCAGCACCAGAACATATGGACAGAGAAAACACTGACAAATTTCCAGAAACCTCATACAATTTCTGAAATATTTATATTTATTATGTTTTGTCTATACAAATATAACTTAGGAAAGGTTAAACATCTTTTCTTATTTGACAGTGCTTTCTATTCAATTCAACATGTATCTATTTTTCACCTGTCTTTTTACAAGATGAAATATTCTTTATGATTTTCCAGGGGCCTTGAAAATCCATTTGGGATCAAGATTTCATTCAGCATTTTATTTGGGAAAGATAAAAATGTCAAAAGTTGTCAGGAGGCTTAAACATTTGGTTAAAAAGGATTATGAGTCACTGAGAAATAATACTTGGATATCTATTTAATCAAAGTGATAACAAAAGATTTCAAAAGTAAACATAGAAGGTAATGTGACTGTAAAAACATTTATCCCTTTCAAAAGTGATACGTCTTGGTACTCATGGATAGTCAAGAACATAATAATCTCAACAAAAAGCACAGGAAATTTTTCTGATAAAACATAGAATCTTTGCGATACCTTACTCAAAAGATAAAGAAAAACCTTTTACAATTTATTAAGAGCAGATCAATAATCAAAGTTTAAGAAAGAGAAAAGTAAATGCTACTTTGCTTTAGTATACTATTGACATTAAAGCTCATTTGAAAAAACCCTTATAAATAAATCCATCAAGTTCATCTAGTCAATATTTTTCTCAGGTCCACTTAATCATCTGGGAATATCACAAGCACGCTAAAATGTTAGGCTTTCAGAATCACATTAAACTTCATGGAGTTTAATATAGCTATATTCTTCCAAAAGCAAAGACTATAGCAGTTAATGACCTCTTCCATTTATCATTGGGATCATATTGTTACATTCTATTTCCTAGGCAAGAATTCCCTTCCACCCTGACAAAAGCCATATTCTGCCAGAAGTTTTAACTTCTAAGTTAAACTTCTCAGTTAGGTGAGTATAATTATTTGATCAAGAATACTGACTTCTCCTTCCTTCTATCCCTTTTTGGAAATCTAATCGCTTGTTTGCACTAATTGACGTTGCCACATGTCATTGTATATAACATTTTTAATCACTCCCTTCTTCAAGAAAGTTTTCTTCTCTTGGTTTTCTGTTTTCCTTTATTGTCCTAGATAGGTACCCAAATAGGAAACCCCATTGTGATTCTGGACACTTCTCTCTCTTTTATTTCTTTATATTTTGCTGGCACTTTCTCAAATTTTCATTAAAATATGTTGTTAACTGTAGCAGAATATGTAATAGTGTGAGCTTTGAGATCAGGCAATCAAAATTTAAATTCTAGATTCATTGTTTATTAGCTATAAGATCTTGGGAAATCATGATAATAAGATTAAGAGTAAGAACAAGGCTATGGCCAGGCACTTTTCTAAGTACTTTACATATATCACTCATTTAATTATCACAACAACCTATCAAGTAAGTCCTATTATTACTGCTGTGTTGTAGATGAGAAAACTGAGAAACAGAAAGATTAAGTAACTCATCCAAAGTCACACAGATAGTAAACATTCAGCCAGAATTAAAATCCAGACATTCTGACTGAAATTTTCATGCTTTTAATAACTTTTTTTGGCCTTTGTAGGTTTTAGTTTGATATCTTTCATTTAGCAAACAATAAATATTAACATTCTTATTAACACACATGTATGGATTTTATCAGGCTTTCATCATTTCTTACTTGAACTATTGCATTAGTCATTACATATGTCTCATTACATGTCCCTAGGTTAATCTATCTTGCATTGTTACCAAGAACATCTTTCAAAAGTAGAAGAAAGAGATAACCATGTTATTCACCAGTTTTAAATTTTTTAATGATTTTATTCATCTACCAAATAATATTTAAATACAGTATGTCATTTAAGGGCCTTAATGGTTTGGATTCAAAATAATTAACTTCCTTGTCCCATAGTTTATCATTTCTTTTTCTCACTTATTCCACAGTTGTCTAATTCCCAGCCACACAGAAAGCTAACTGGCACAATGGCTCTGTGGAGCTTTACATTTTGGCATAAAGACATAATGTAAAAACATAACTAATATGTTATAGCATTATGTTTAAGAATTATTAATCTTCAAATCTGCTGCTACCCTCCTAGCAGTACTCCAACAATTCCCAGGTTTTCCTCTGTACTTTCCAGAAGTGGGAAGAAGAAGGAACTTGGGACCTAGTGGAAAAATAAGTTTAAATAGTCTTCTTACTATGGTACATTATGGGTCAGGTATCATCCAGGTCCAACTTGGTTTCAGTTAATAAGCATGAAGCAATAGTGTTTCTGTGTAAAATCTGTTATTAGTGTGTGGATGCCAGGATAGGGATGAGGAAGCCAGGCTCTTAGAGAGGATAGTGGGGTGTCATGGTCCCATACACTAGGTCTAATACCCATAGAGAGGCAGAAAGCAGAAGCTGGAGGGACTTTTCCACAATAGACTTAGGGCCTGAGTCCTGCAGCTCTGGAATTTGGGAACCAAGTTGAACAATAGCTTGGGAGCAGGCACTCTCCCAACTCAGAATCAAATGTAGAACAGCTCCAGGGGCAGAGGGAAGGCAATAGGATAGCACATTACTCAGCAACTGGAGATGGGGAGCACTGACAGAAAGTTCTTCAGGCAAGTGGAGAGGCACTCATGAAAAGACTGCTTTAAGCTGCTAGTTTGGAGCTGATGTGAGATACTCCAGCGATCCCAGGAACAACAGGGAAGGCAGTGTGGCTACTGGGTAGTTCTGATACAGTGATAAATATTCTACAGCTGGACTCATGGAGTGAAATGGGCAAGTGGAGCACAAACCAGTGAAGCATAAATAATAATGCCCCTCTTTTCACCCACAGGAGGGATTACCAATGCACTTAATTATATCTCTTATCATTTGTTTTGTGACACACTCTACCAACTGATCTGGCTAGACCAGTATGTTATAGCATTATGTTTAGGAATTATTCATCTCCAAATTTGCTGCTATCCTCCTGGTGGTACTTCAACAGTTCCCAGGTTTTCCTCTGTACTTTCCACTAGTAGGAAGGAGAAGGAATTTACAAGTCAGTAGTAAAATGAGTTTAAATCCTGTGTGCTGAGGAGTGACTCTCAGGGTTGAAAACTGATGACTGAATCAATCTTCATTTATGGCAGATTGCATTGGTCCACTAAATGCTAAAAGATACTAACATCTGCAATGGTCAAATTCCAGGTCTCAAAATTAGAACATCATATAATGTGTTTTGCCCTTCCCACAGATGATTCACACTCACACTTCATCCTCCAAATGGCCCTCAGTAACTCACCATCCAGTGATGATTCACTCTGCCTCTGTTTATACTTGAACACATCATGTAGTAACTATTTTCATATATTTAATGGTTTCTTTGAGTGACATATATTTCTGTAGTATGGAACACACATCTATGCAGAAATTCTCAAATGTATGAAGTGACCTAGAGCTGCGGTCAGGAGCCTGGCATTTGGGCTTAGAATCTATTCTAGGCATTAAGGAGTCCTTAATAGGTAATGTAAATAATTTCCTATTTTCTTTGTATTTTTGTTTGGTAATAGTGAAACACTGAAATTTAATGGATGTAGTTCTTAGCAGTGTGCATATAAGAAGAGGCACAATAAGTAGATATTTTAAAATTCTAATCAGCCTGCTCCCTTCACCTCAGCCTAAGGCCCTCTGGCCTACAATTCCCTTTCTTAAGACCTCACTGATTTTTATTTCATTTAATTACCAATGAAAAAAGCAGATATCTCATTCTTTGTTATCTTTCTGCTGCCTTATGACATTTAATCTAGTATTACATGTTTCTGAAAGTGAATTATTATTAAAGTGTTCATTATTACTGTAACGCCTTACCTAAAAACATTCTGTTTATTTTGTTTCCCTAAACCGTAACCAAAGATGTCAACATTAATACTGCCTTTTTTATAATTTTTGACACAAGCCATAGATACTTGTGCATCTTCTTTGAGGAGACTCTAATTTTGAATGTATGGCGTATGTTCCAACAAAATAGAAGAGGAAACTAGCAAAGATGGCATCTACAAGGTAAAGTCTTTCCAGTGAAAAGGAAAAATATATAAAATAATTTCAATAATTTATGTCTTCAAAAATAGTATATTTTAAACAGTAAAAACAAATAGAAACCACATAGCCAAATTAAAAGATTCTTGTATCCCATCATTTGACTTAGAGTTGAATTATAAGTTAAAATGTTCTGTAGTTTAAAACTGCAGTATGCAAGAAGAGAAAAACATGTATATACACATACAACAGTTTTCCAAATTTTAAAATGGAGATAAAAATCTATCTGTATCCCCAGATTTCATTTCACAAAGATATCATATGAATAAATTTTAAAATTCAAGTGATTTCATTAGATTAGAAAAGTAATTGTTTGTTGCAAAGAAAGCAGTCTTTCTTTTCATACAATAACTAGTCTGATTTCACTGATGGCTTAACACACAATGAAATGACTGCTCTGTGGAGCCAAGCATGATCTTCATAATGGTCAAGAGGCAGTGCACATAATGGTAGTCATAAATAGCTAATTATGGCTGCATGAAATTAAACAGTACCTAAAGCATTTAAGTTATACCTCGATTATATTGTATACGTTTAAGACGACTTTAAAAAAATATTTTTTTTAATCTCATTAGAGAAAAAAAGAATTTGTCTTGCAAGTTTGTAGCTTGCTGCTATATGGCTCCAATGGATAAGCAAATCACTTTAAGCAATACTTAAATTATATGGCATGCTGTTTATATTGGTTAATGTTCTTTAGAGAAACAGAAGCAATAAAATATATAGAGATATACAGAAGTAAAATTTTAAGTGGGATTGGTTCATGCAAATACAGCTGAGAAGTTCCATGACCTGCCATCTGTAAGCTGGAGGCCCAGGAGAGGTAGTGGTACAATTCCAGTCCAAACTCAAAAGCCCATGAACTGGGGCCAATGGCATAAGCCCTAATCCAAGTCCAAATGTCCCAAAAGCAGGAGCACTGATGTCTGAGGCAGGAGAAGATGGGTGAACCAGCTCAAGTAGAGAGCAAATTCCCCCTTTCTCTACTTTTTTGCTCTATTCAAGCCTTCAGTGGATTGGGTGCTCATCCACATCAACAAGGGTAGATCTTTACTTAGTCTATTGATTCAAAGGCTAATCTCTTCCAAAAACACCCTTACAGACATACCCAGAATTATGTTTACCACTATCTGAGAATCCTTGAGCCCAATAAAGCTGACGCACAAAATTAACCATCACATTGTTTTTCTACAAATGAATAGAAAAGAAAACTAAAAGATAAAGATGGCCATGGGTGCCACAGTGGTTAGAAGCCTCTTAGCCATGGCAGGGCTGTGAGGGTAAGGGGCTGCTTTGGATAGGGTTGAGCAGCTAAACCTAGGAGAACAAAGAAACCAGTCACCAAGGGAGCCTGATAAAGTCCCACCCTCACCCAGCAATGACCACTTGTAGTCCACAGTCCCCGTGCTGAGGAAGACCCTTCACCCAATGCCTAAGAATTAATCAGGTAGCAATACAAAGGCATGGCCCAATCCTCAACTGATCCAGACTAAAACCCTCTATACACATAGAAGCCTAGAGGTAGTAATGATTCAAAGCATAAGGGCTGTTGCAGTCATAATAAACCACCGCATTTACAAAAATGACAAGACCGTAGCTCCATAAGAGAAGGAATTTGGGGCTGTCTTATTCAGCAGAATTCTCAGGTTCTAGAATAGTGCCTCACACCATATAAGTGCTCAAAAAGTATCTGATGAATAAATCTCTACTTCCTGCATAATAACCAGTCTAGTCATATTGAAAGACTTTACACAATGTCTGCTCTATGAACAGTGTGTGGAATCTGTATATATCAAATATCTCAGACACAATGATCACCAGCAATCTCAGACACATTGACATATTGAGCATACATTTATTTTATTGGTCATTTTTAAATTGATCATAAATTTAAAATCTTAAGTTTATTAGACTAATAAAATTAACAATTTTAATATAGTTTCACATATTCTGAACCTAAGGTATTGCATAAAAGTTCATAAACTTATTTGTACCTTTTTCTATAATTACGTTAAGAACACTTAGCATGAGATCTACCCTGTTAACAAATTTTTAAGTATACAGTACAGTGTTGCTAACTATGTTAACAACGTAGACACAATATTGTACAGCAAATCTCTAGAACTTAATGTCTTGCAGAACTGAAACTTTATACTTGCTGAATAGAAACACCCCATCTCTGCCTCCTCCCCTGGCAATCACCGTTATACTCTTTGCTTCTTTCTATTTTATTATTTTAGATACCTTGTGTAAATGGAATTATGCATTATTTGTCCTTCTGTGATGGGCTCATTTCACTTAGCATAGTATCCTCAAGTTTCATCCATGTTGTCTTCTATGTCCTTCTTTATTAAGGCAACTTTCAGTCATGATATACCACATTGTTATTGCCCAAAGCCTACATCTTGCCTTGAGAAACTTCATCAATTTCTTAAAAGTTTATTCAATAGATTTAAATGGTTTATTTTAATTATACTTACAATTAAATATAATTAAATTAATATGTTAAATTTTATAACATACATTCTGCTAGAACAGCATATGACACATAGGATATAGCTTCAATAGTAATCACAGGCACCAATTATTTAATGCTAATATATCTCATATATTGGGCTAAAAACTTTTTATGTACTTTTAAAATTTTAATTCTGATGACAGTTCTGTGAAGAAAATATGATTTGCTTCATTTTATATAGGAAGAAACTGAAGAGAAAAAAATTATATATTCAAGAAAGGAAAGTTTTTACACAGAATTATACAAAATACATGCAATATGCTTCCCCTCTAATCAATCATTAGGCAGGGGAGGAGCGCAAAGACCAGTGCTGCTCAACACAGCAGGCCTGAATTATTTCTAATGGCTTCAACATGAGATAAGATGCTTGGGCTGGAATGTAAGTAAAATGAATCACAATTCATTTTTCTATTAATATATCAGAATTGTCAACAAAAACATGTCTGTTATCCTCACTATAATCACCAAATATTATCACACAATGATTTCTTCATCAAGTCTTGCTTTAAAAATAATAAAAAGTTTAAATTCTTGCTTAAAAAAAACTCACCTGTTTGTTGAGTTTGGACATATATATCCACTTATACTACCATCACTACCACCAAGGTACTAAACATATTCATCACCTCCTAAAATTAATTTGTGTGTGTGTGTGTGTGTGTGCATGTATGTGTGTGTGTCTGTTGGGGTAGTTTTGGGTTTTGGTTTTGAGGGTTTTTTTTTACTAAGAACACATTAAATGTGTGCAATTTTTTCGTATGCCAGTTATTCCTTGACAAGCTAAAATGATAAAAATAAATAAATAAAATGTCAGTTCAACTCTACAATGTGCTAAGTGACACTATTCATTTACCTTCTGATATAAACTCTTTATCTTGGCAGGGGCTGCTGCCAAACAGTTCGTGTTCCAGCAGGGTCCGCAAGCCATCCATTGTGCGGCACTCTACCAGACCTAAGGGGTTTGTACAAATAGCTAACGCCTCAGTCTAAGCAGAGCCCAATCGGACACAAAAATATGAATGTTTGTGTGAAATGTTCAGGTATCTTTAATTCCTTACCTGTCTTCTTTCAATCCAAAAAACAAATATCTATTCAGTATATATAAGATACAAAGCATTATAATAGAAGGTGGAGAGGATTTAAAAAATCAGGGTCCCTACCTGCGTCCATGTTTGCCATCTGAATGGAGAGAAAAAAATAATAAACGCCAAACAAGTGATGTAGACCAACACATCAGCTGAGAGAGGGAGCTCTGAGGTGAGCTGCAAAGCTTCATGGTAGAGAGAAAATGTAAGCACGTCCTATAATGATGAAACACTCCATAAGATGTGAGAAGAATGCAGAGGCAGAAAATAACAGCGCATTCCTAACAAAATGAGGGAAAGTAATCAAATGAAATGAAGAAATTGAGGGCTCAGAAAGAAGTAAACTAGGAAGGCAGACATTCCCTCAGGGACATGAGGCACAGAGGCTTAGTAAGCATATTGGGTTTCTTGAAGGAAAGCCTTTTATTGCTGAAGCCAGACTGTCTTAATAAGTAAGCTGACACTTGGTTAGGGACACAGTTTTTTTATTTTTAATATGCATGGGTGCATTTTTTTTGGCATAATACTTTGCATAAATTGTCATGAACATCCTGCAGGTTTAGTTTCAGTTCAGGTTTTTATATTAAGGATGATGTACTATAACCAACTTCTAAGAAGTCCTACCCTGGTAAATAATATGTCTATTCATATCATGTACAAAGTATCTGATCCTGGGTTTAAACTTAAGTCAAAATGAACTTGCCTGGGAAACCTTTAGTATGGAGTATCCTGGGACACATTCCAGGCAAAAACGGTTTCCAATATATTCTCCAAATTTTTGTGGTGGATTTAAATCAAGAAACTCCCATAACTATATACATTTGTTACAGGAAAGAAAATATAACACAAGTTATTAAGGACAAATATTTCTTTAAGATTGAATATATATTTTCCTCTCTGGTGAACCCTTTTCTCATATTTTATTTTTTACAAATTAATTTTTGTTTTTATTTTTACTAAATGCTAAATATATTAATTCACATACTCAAACTAGCAAAAGACAATGGTTGAATGTGAGGTGCTTCTTTCCATTTCAACGTTCAAATGCCTATCCTTGTCTTCATTCATAAGAGACTCATTCTGGTAATATATGTACTGCCAGTTACACCTGTATCTCCATGCAATTCACATAGTATAAGAAAAGCCTGTAGTTCTCCATATTTAAATCTTTGTAAGTGACTTACAATCCTTCATTGAAAGACTTAATGGCCTACATTATTTCATAGAAGTGGGGAAAACACCTGCCAGAAAATTCTATACACACATATATAATTTCACTAACTTTAAGTAAGTGTTTAGGTGATATCAAGATATTTACCCAGGAAAATAATAAATGTGAGATAATTCATATGTTAATTAGGTAGATTCGATCATCTGTAATGTATACATATTTCAAAACATTGTGTTATACATGGTAAATACATGCAATTTTATCCATCAATTAAAATAAAGAACTGGATATATTTGCATTGTAGCTTAGAATATAAATTGACATTTGCCTAACATTTTCAAATGAGTTTGCACACGTTTTCCACTAGCATTTGTTTTCATATTAGTTGCTTCTCATTCCCAGATATACTCTTATATAATTGGGATTAACTCAAATTTTAAGCCTGGTGAATTTGTTCAAGAGCATTATAGACAAGTAGGACAGCAAGCCTGTGAGAACCCTTCATCTTATGTAATCACACAAAGTCAGGTAGAGACACCTGCCAGAGTCACAGGTAACATTATAATGAGGAGTCTGAAGGGATGATCTGGCACTGGATTGGGGAGGAGGAAGCTTTTCAGAAGAAACCACAAAGAAAGGAGACAAAAGAGAACTGGATAACAAATTTAAATCCAGGAATCTGAATACAAAAAGGAGAGATGGCTTACCAGTTTTTGCCAAGTTTAAGGAGCTAATGGGATCAGATAAAAGTCAGAATTGTTGGGGTGAAGCAGGTGAGTTTGAACCGTGGAGGAAGCCTGGCCTTTGAATGGATCCTAACAGCCAGAATCTATTACAATGGCCACTGAATAAAGCTATTTGTGCCGGTAAAGCCAGGCCTCCATGAGGTTTTCTGTTTTCATGTGCACGCACATGTGTATTCTCTCTTTAAAAAAGGACCTGCTGCATAAATTTCCACATTTTCAGCACTGTTCCATTAGCAGACTTCAGACACACAAAAAGGGATTCAATAATTTCCTTCAGGTCAAAGTGTGGAAGGACAGATTTTCTAATGTACAGTTCTGAATAAAAGCCTCTATAAAACATATGATACTGCCTTCCTTTCTTTTTGCTGTCAATTATGAGTTTCACTTTGCCTGCAGAGAAATTTTTTCATTAGCAGTTGCTTTCCTGTAAGATGGAATAACACATTTGATAGCATTCTCTATGCCCTATCATTAATTTATTTTGCTCACTGTGGTTGCAAAGATTAAAAGCAAGTCCCTTGATGCATTTGTAGACTCAAAGAATTCAATTCTAATTCAGCATGAATTATTCTGCCATTAAGCAAGTTTTCTTTTTTTTTCTGACACTGCATGATATTAAGTCCCATTAAACTTTTAGTTGTTCTTAGTAATTTACACTGTTTGAAAATAATATGCAGTGACATAGCAAGCAGAAATCAAATCTGCAGCTGATTTAACTCAATATATTCCAAATCACAATTCATTCTAATATTAATACATCAATTGTCAACTAAAATGTGTCTGTTAAGCTTATTATAGTAGCAGAACTTGTATCATAGTGTTTGTCAAAAAACTTCATAGAAAATACTTTTTGACATGCTCAAGTCTCATTGCTTGTGAGAGAGATCTTGTTATGTGTGAAAATAAAACTAGGTGCCATAAAAATCCTATTATAGAGAAGTAGAAATCACAATATGATATCAAAATATTTGTTCTTAGGATGATAAAGAAAAATAAGCATAATAGAGCATATAAATGGCTTTATAATGTTTAACCAGGATCTAGTTTTTTGTGTTCCATAAATCATCCAGTCTTTAAATTCAGAACATTTATATGACACATTCATTTGTAGACGTTTTTCGTGAAGGTCAGTTCTGACTCAGTATTTATGACATGTGTTACGCATTTGTCTAAGAAATCAGTAATGGAGGTACATCACTTTTCCTTCGTCTTTTGTGAGAAGAAGCACTCAAATAGGTGATATTGGCTCTTATATTTACAGAATATAAATGTATGCATGCCCACACCTGAGTTTGAGAACAAGCCAATAATGGTGGCAACATCATATGAACAGCACCCGCTTCAGTGACTTTTCATTTCCATTCAAAAAGAAAAAGTTACAAAAAACATTTTGTTTCTTCCTTCTCAAATAAAGCAAATTATCTTTCCTTTTAAAATGGCCTTCTATTTTCTAGTTGCATAAAACCATAACTGTCACAACTAAGATGTAGCAAACATATTAAGTATAGAATTAAATGTGAAGCAGTCAGTGTTCCATAGATGAGGCTGACAAAAGTGTTTCATATATTTATAATTCCTACCGTAACAAAGAAATGAAGAGATGCTGCAGCAAATGTGAAGGGATGGTTACTCAGAATGGTTTACCTGAGCCACCTGTGCTAAATGTAAGTTCTACTAGACTAGAGATTGTTATAGTCATTAATCAAATGGATACATTATATACATTAATATATTAGCTTATGGACACTACTGACAACTTAATTTATCTAAGATATCACATTTAAATCCAATGACTAAAATGTTGGCATAGTTTCACATACATTTCCATTACAATGAATTACAATGAATCACAGAAGAAGATTCTATCAAAATTTGCCATTCTTCTACTTTAGGCACTGTTAAGTTTAAAATAGAAGACATCTTTGTGATGCATCATGTTATATAACTTCCGAGACTGATTTTTTAAAAGATCTAGTAAATACTTTGAATTGTGTTCATGTCTCAAGCTGATAACTACTTATGAGAGTCCTATAAGCAGCAGTCTTTACAAAAGGAAAGAAAACAGAAAGAAAAGCAAAAATGGTTTTTATGTGATCCCTGGATCCTTTCACATTCAGAGCCTGGAGTAATTAAATGAAATCATAATTTGTTATAACTATAAAAAACAGAAAATGGCCTGATGGGAATTTTGGGCAGTCTTAGCTTTAACATATTCCCTAACATCAGTGCAGTAGGACCTATCCGAGATGGCCAGTGGAATGAAAGGTATGTTCAGACTGAATGCTTGGTATAACTACTGGATGAAACCTATCAAGGTGTCTAGACTGGTCTGCATGGATGAGCTAGAAGTGCATTCAATACACTGAGTGTATCTGTACTGACAATGTGTCCCCTTCATCAGCTTGAACAATCTGAGTCCATGTAGTTATATGATTATTGGATGCTTGAGTAGTCATTGGATGAAGTTTTACCTGCAATTATGACCTGCAAAGTCTTGGAGAAAAATCGCTGAGTGTGGAATGTCCACAGACAATTTTAAAGGCAGTTATACAACACGATAACCTTCCCCCACCAGAGCATAGTCCTGAATTCCTCTGCACAAAAGAGAATTCTGAGTTCAACAGACCATGGATCTTACCTAAAATAGTAATTATTTTGAACCCAGATAAAGAGAGGAAAAAGGATTAGCAGCAGTTTACTCTCTTACTTTATGGTCAGATGAAATATGTTACCATTTTGTTTTGGAAGTTTCAAAACAAAGACATTGATTCTTGTCAAGGTTTCTCTTACTTGCCCCCTCCAGGCTGCAAGTTTTTCAGGAGGGTGAAAGATCACTGTGCCACAGACAATCTTTCCTCATCCTTGTCCTTGAGAAAGACACCTTTCTACTTGAAACAATGCAATGGATCCTGGGTCTCTACTGAATTTCAAAGACCTTGAAGGTGAAATTTGTTTCTGGCCCCTCAAAGGTTTGTATGAACCATCTATTGGATGATGTTGATACTTGTTAGTGCAGCTATCATCTGGCAGTAGAATTCACAGTCCTAAGCAGCATAGCATTATCTTTTTTGGCCAGATAGTAATGCAGTTGGTAGAGGAACAATCACATACATTACCTCATTTTAAATTAGTCTAGCATTCAGCTACATAAACTATTCCTCATCACTTGGTCCTAAATGACAAATTGACTAGAGAAAATGTAAGCAAGCACTAAAGAAATCTCAAATTCCTGTAGGGAATTGAATTCGTGGCTCAACTAAAATAGGTAACCAGTTCTACTTAATAGGCTATAAAGAGATATCAGATGGCATTGTGATATATGTTCTTTAGTGTGAACTTTAGTAGGCTACGGTGGAACCCGAGGTATTTGAAGCCACAATTAATGGTACTGCTTTCTTGTGAATTTTTCTGTTAACATTCTCTGTGAATCATAGGAATCAAGGGGTTGATTTTTCTTAGCTAATAGGTTGTACGTGTGTACTTATCTCACCAATTACAGAAGGGCCATTAAACAAACAATGACTTTTGGAGGAAAATATAAGGGTGGGAATATTTGAATGCCAAATATTTAATAACAATAATAGGTAGACTGAATCTGACCTTCCGCTAGGCCTACTGTGGTACCTGTCATTTGGTGTTTAGGCATGCAATTTAGATTTAATTAAAGCTATTTCAACTAGTATATATTAGAAAAGGTTATTATTCTCCCTAAGCAGTTGTCTGATCCTACTTTATTAGAAAATACTGATTCAAATTAATATAAACAGGACTGGAGGATAAAAACCTTAGGTAAAAACAAACTCTAAATTTGAAACGTAATTTTAAGAGATAATAAGGCCTTTTACAGAATAATCACAAAGTTATATGTAAAATTATTGAGTAAAATTTATTAGAGTTGTTTCCTACTTCCTTCTGCAGCTTTTTCAGAACTATCATGTTAGAGTTTAAAATGGCTCAAACTTCTGAAATTAAACATGTCAGCATTGCAACAGAAAACGCCCTTTTTCTTCATAATTAATCTAAAATCAGCCATATTCAATTCTTAATGCTTCTAGGTTCCCAAGAGGTTACATACATTATTATGCTAAAAATATAGTATTTACATTTTTATGATATATGCTATTAATATCTTATATTTATACTATTAATGTAATTATTATATTATTTATTATAATTAATATATATTTTTATGTTAATAATATAATATACTAATAATAAATATAATTAATGATTAGTAATTATAATGATTAATAATATATGATTATTATATTAATATTATATAATACTATAGTATATATTATATATTTACAATATAATAATTTAGGTAACCTCTTGGAAATATATAGTATATTTTAATGCTATACATATTTAACCTCTTGGAAGTATATAGTGTAATTATTAT
>PVKV010003459.1:0-144219 GCA_004027835.1 Alouatta palliata | reverse complement strand
CAATTCTCCTGCCTCAGCCTCCCGAGTAGCTGGGACTACAGGCAGGTGCCACCATGCCCAGCTAATTTTTTGTATTTTTAGTAGAGACAGGGTTTCACCATGTTGACCAGGATGGTCTCGATCTCTTGACCTCGTGATTCACCCGCCTCGGCCTCCCAAAGTGCTGGGATTACAGGCTTGAGCCACCGCGCCCGGCCTTACTTTTTGTTTTTAAATGGGACATAAATTGGGCAAAAATGTGAAGAATATTCAGTGAGAAGCTATAAAAGTTAGATTAGCTTCTATACATGTATATATATATATATTTAGACAGAGTTCCTCTCTTCTTGCCCAGGCTAGAGTGCAGTGGCATAATCTCAGCTCACTGCAACCTCCACCTCCTGGGTTCAAGCAATTCTCCTGCCTCAGCCTCTGGAGTAGCTGAGACTACTGGGGCCCGTCACCAGGCCTGGCTAATTTGTGTATTTTTAATAGAGATGGGGTTTCACCATGTTGGTCAGGCTGATCTCAAACTTCTGACCTCAGGTGATCCACCTGCCTCAGCCACCCAAAGTGCTGGGATTACAGGCATGAGCTATCCCATGCCCAACTGTGTAATATATTTTTAAAATCCTATATGCACAAAATTCTCAAATCTGCTTGTGAAATAGGTGTGTATATTTTCAGGTGTTCTTAATTTTTATATAATTATTAGGTTCATATTTCCAAATCAAGTAAGAACAACCAAAACAAACACTATAAGGGAAGAATTATTGTAATAAAATTATTTGCTAATTGAAAATGCTGGCCTGTCATTTGTTGATTTCAAATTAAAACCCCACATTAGAGTCTTCTATTTAGAGTTCTTAATTTTTTCTTTTTCTCTCCCTTCTTGCCATAAATTTCTAGGTGTTGTTCACTTTGTTTAATAATTAAGTAGTTTTTATCCAAAAGATAATGAACCTTTACCTTTTTGGCCTCTCTGACAGTCTCCACGCACATCAAATAAAAAAAGATTTGTCACCACAAAGAGCTGTGAAATGTACTTGAATTTAATTTCAGTCAGCGTTTCTTAGACCACTACTGTTAACAGCTCTCTCACTTTACCAAGGTGACAAGAGGGTATGGTGTTGAGAACCTAAGATGGAGTAACACATTTTGTAATACAGGATATTCTCTATATGCTCTTCTTTAGTGTAAGAGAAAAAGTTTTGCTATCAGACCAGAGGATATGGAGAACAACAATTATTTTTAAAGTGGCAATGCAAATTAAAGCAGAGAGAAAATTATAAAAAGATTCCGTTTAGATCTATTCATAATTAATGCCAGTAACTATTTGCATATACTTTAAAACAAGATGTTTTAATCTTAATTTTGATAAAATACACCTGCTCATTGTTCTCACTTGAAAGTGGGAGCTAAATGATGAGAACGTATGAACATAAAGCCTCAGACACTGGAGTCTCCTTGAGTACTTGAGGGTGGAAGGTAGGAGGAGGGAGAGGAGCAGAAAATATAACTATTTTGTACTGGGCTTAATTCCCGTGTAATGAAATAACCTGTACAACAAACCCCCATGACATGAGTTTACCTATGTAAGAAACCTTCACATGTACCCCTTAACCTAAAAGTTAAATATAGGGATGTGTGTGTGTGTGTGTGTGTGTGTGTGTGTGTGTGTGTACATATAGTTGCTTGCTATTTCTCTAGATATATGGAACTAATGAGGCCTGGTTGGTTTAAGCTGGTAGAGAGGATAGCATAAATCTTCTTCAAAGCCTGTTTAATTAGAGTGAGATAAATAGTAACATAACAAGTCAGCATTCAGAATGTGGTTTTCTAAGATTTGCAGATTGTTTCACTAAAAGGAAAATCATCGGCTCTTCATCAAACCATTTTGACTGAAGGTATATTTCTTTGCCTTTTCAAACTGTGCTTTCTTGAAAATAAAACTCCACTTCTGAGAGGTTAGACTTAATATGGTGCATCAAAGTGTGTACCTTTAGAATACCTGTAACATCCACAGAAGAGACTTAATAGATAATGTGAAAGGAAATGTTATTACTCCCCTTTAAGATACAAAAGTATTTCTAGCTAGTAGGGAAGACACAATTCGAAACACATCTATTATGAATCTCTCCTAATGTGAGAAAACTAACATAAGCCAGCATGAGAGAACCTAGCCTGCAACAGTTCCGAAAACAAGAAAAAATTTCTAATAAATTCTCATGGTAACTCCTTACCAAAATTATAGAAGTCAGCAACAACTAAAACAAAAATGTGTTGGATCAAGTTAAAAACTTATCTGCTGAATAAATTACTGTAGCATAAGGTATCTGTATATTTTTAGAGTGGATTCCAAAACATTTAAAGAAAAATGGTAAGTGATGAGTGGCACAACCACAAAATTCATTGGCTCATTGAAGATATTCTAGACTGAGTGAAATATGCCTAGGCTTTGGGTCAATTTTTCAGTCCAGAAAATGTATTTTTTTTTTTTTTTTTGAGACAGAGTCTCGCTCTGTCGCCTAGGCTGGAGTGTAGTGGTG
This sequence comes from Alouatta palliata, assembly GCA_004027835.1. Lineage (NCBI taxonomy): Eukaryota > Metazoa > Chordata > Mammalia > Primates > Atelidae > Alouatta > Alouatta palliata. The sequence continues at coordinate 141,691 of PVKV010003459.1, read as the reverse complement.
CGACCTCTGCTCACTGCAACCTCTGCCTCCTGGGTTCAAGCAATTCTTCTGCCTCAACCTTCTGAGTAGCTGGGACTACAGGTACATGCCATCACACTCAGCTAATTTTTGTATTTGAAGTAGAGACGGGATTTCACCACATTGGTCAGGCTAGTCTCGAACTCCTGACTTCATGATCCACCCACCTCGGCCTCCTAAAGTGCTGGAATTACAGGCATGAGCCACTGCACCCGGCCCAGTAAATGTATTTAGTGCCACCATGTTAGGTGCTGCATATTAAAAATGCTTTTAAAAATAAAAATAATAGGTCAATCTATTATGTTAAATGCAAAGATAGAAGAATGCCAAATGTCTGTATATTTGTTGTGGTGTATGTTGTGTGTGTGTGTGTGTGTGTGTGTGTGTGTCTTCTTGTGAGAAGACTGTTAGGAAGAATCTCCTTAAACTTTTTACAATAGCATGTTTTCATAGAATTCAGCAAGTGAAATCTTGTTTTTCCTTACTAGAGGAAATTCTTAAAGATTATTTCAGACACACAGACACAAGTGTGGTTGTACACCAAATTAAGAACTTTTGGAAAAGAAACAAAAGTGTGGTAAAAATTTTGCCCTAGCTGAGATCAATATTCTGTCAAAAAGTAATAATAATAAATGGAAAATCTAGGAGATGCCTTCTTGGACTACGAATGAACTTGGACAAAGTACGTATCTTTCCTCCATTTTTTCATCTGTAAATCTCATGTAGCCTTTAAAAAGTATTAAATAAAAATTTCATAAAAATACTTTAGGGAAAGCATTTAGAAAAAGGTTCAGCACATGATTAGCGCTAATTGTATGTTAGCTTTTACTATTCCCAGAAATATTATTAGTCTTGATGTTAGTATTATTGTTAGTCAACTAGTATAATGCTTACCAAATGTAAATGTGCCATAATCTCTTACCTCCATTCACTGTTACCAAGCATTATCTTTATTATCTACCCATCTGTGAGTTTTTTGAAAGAAAGCCCATTTTCTTAACGTATCTTCTGAATGAAATGATTAAGAGCAAGGGTTCTGGAGTCAGACTGTCTAGTTCGATAATTTGATTACATTTTATTTATTAGAATATTTTAGTCTGTACTTTCCTTGACATTTTCTCATTAATAGTTTATTCCAATTCCTTCCCAGGTTTCTGTGGAAGATATTATACTTATATTTGAAATAATAATATATATGCTCTGGTTTCTCTTCATAATGAATAATGAAATAATAATATATTAAGATTTCTTTAGAAAATATACATTGACTTGCCAAAGACTCAAAAAAGTCATATTGTTTTTCAATATAAACATAAGAGGAACATATCAAATTATTTTGTAAAAATAATGTGCAGATCAAAGGATGTAGTGTAGTTTAGAGAAAATTATTTTTATAGCACTTTGGACTAAATTATAATTTAATATTCTGATAGTGCCAGGAGTGATGGACACCCCCGAAAGTAAAATAAATAAGCAAAGCAAACTAGGCACACATCGATTGAAGATTCTTCCTCATCTACCTTGGGGGCATCATTTGCAGAGTGAATAGAGCCAAAGCCTTCATTAATATTAATATCAGAATACAACATGTCTTTCACTTGAACAGAGAAAAATAAATCTCAGTTGTAAGCCTATTTTATAAACAATGTAGAGAGTAAGGCAGGGGGAACATGTCCACACAGAGTATGCTGGTTTGTTGAAAGGAAACATTAGACATGTCTCTAACTTCAAAAATAATTAGAATACAGATGTCCTATTGTCAACGATATAGTGCAGAGCAACACTGCAGAGATCAGTTAATAAAAGTTACAGCAGGACATTCTATTTGATGTGTCTGCATTGTTGTAGCTCCCATTTGAACATTTTTAAAGGGTCCTCTGAGAGCTTCATACAGATTATTTCTATTAACAGGCAAATGTATTATTTTCTGGCTTTTTCCCATTGTTCTTTATTGTATTTTTCTCAGTCTCTATCTTTTAATGCCAACAATTAATACAACTTCCAATTATCTGTTAAAGTGAATTACAATTATTCCAAAAAAGTCCCCATTGTTTATACTTGTTGAAATGATCACAGACAAGGTGTCACTCAGATTTTCATATTGTACGTCATTGTTCAAGCATTTCATGCAACAGATATGGTAACACCATTGCCTTTGCTCATGATTGTCAAAGACAATTCCATCAGACAATGTTAAACAGGCAATCATTATTTTATTCAAGACTATAGCAATGGGGAGAGATGCAATAACTAAGTCTGAACTTACCTCTGCTTTAATGAAGAATGGTAGGGTTTTTAAGGGCTGTGATGAGTTAGTGGAAAAGTAATGAAGGATGTTGCAGGGAAGTTGATCAATGGGATATGTCAAGTACATTAAGTTATATATTAGGTTTGTGATTAGGGCCGCTTGCTTGGAATGTTTTCCTCTGTGATTTGGCAACTTGGATTCTGTAAGGGATAGGGAGAAGAAAGGTCAGGATCCTTTGTGGTTAGCCCACTTGGTGCAGAGTGAGAGGGATGTCAGTTACCTAGAGACAGAAAGGAGCCTTATAAAGTTCAGTCAAGCTAAGTGGAATTTTAAGGCCACCGTGGTCAATGCCATTCACCCTAGCAACTCTCAGAGCACCAAAGCTATCCTAGATTAAAATAAAGAAATATCTAGGGCTTCTTGTAAAGTACTACTCTAAAAGCTCTTCAGGTTCAAGAAAGCTTCAGGAAAATCCTATCTTTCCAAATGGGCTAAGATAGTCTGAAAACTCATAGCAATTACAGCTCTTGGAAATAAGTGTGAATTTCATGTTTTTATGTCTTTCTTGGATTAGCCTCGAGTTTTCTAAGGGAGAATGGAATATCTGGCCAAGGGATGGATTTAATAGCTCATATCACTTGCACCAAGGTAAATTGTCATGAAATAGCCTTCACATAAATGCCATTATAGCCTCCTTTGTAAGAAAAAATCAGAAGAAATAATAGCTAGAAGCTTTGCAACTCAAGGACTGGTAAGGAATGATACTTATTGAGAGAAACACGAGAGTCAATGATTGGTTGGCTACTTTGGAGTTGTGACATATGCATGAGCTTATCCATTGCCTTCCGTGAACAAAAGAGAAAACAGCAGGGTCAGGGGATAATGATATCAATTGTGTTTGGGATATTTGAGTTCCCTTTCTCTCCCAAGATGATGAAACAAAAGAGAGAAATAACAAATTAGGAAACAGAGTAATGTAGATTTTAAATGACATATGATATTTGAGAAGTTTAAGAATTTTATACTTTTAAAGATGATACCAGCTGACATTTACTATAGTCAAAATTGTTGCCTTGGAAAATTTGCAATGAAGCTTTAAGAAATCACCAAGATTATGATCCAGAATTCTAATGGGTTCAGCTTTAGGAGTAGATTACTTCAATCTGAAAGATAAAACATTCTTATTCTTAGACTGATTTCACCGCTAAAAACACATACAACCAGTAAATACTGTAGCTTTGTTGCATTGTGAAAACTATTTAGATGGGGAAGGAGGGCATTAGCATCTTTCATATAAACTAGGAGGCTTTTTCAATTTTACAAGGTCTAGAAAATATTTATTTAAATTTGATAGTGGTGTAACTGCCAAGAATAAAACCATAAAGACTAGTCAGTACTAAAGTTATTGCTTGTTTGTTTTGTTCTTATTTCTTCCCAGAGCTTCATAGCTGGAGATGCCGTGAGTAAATAACCTCTGAAGAGAGCTGAGTATGCCAACATCAGACAGAAGGTATCTGTTAACACAGACAATGTCTTCTATGGCAAATGTACTCTACTTGTCAGAAAGAATGTAAAAAGTTTAATTAAGATATTAATTTTGATATACCTAAACAATTAACATGTGTTACCAACTAAAAGTAATATTTTGAAATTGGAAACAATTTGGATTTGCCTGTGTTTCTGAAGCAAGTTTCAATGTGATGATCTCTGAAATTAATTTTGAATTGTTTCTTAAATTCATAATTTAATTGATTACAACATTGCTGTTACAGAGTTTATAATACGAAAAGACTTACTAGAGAATGATCACCGCACTGCTAGAGAGCAAAGGTCTTCAAGCTTGGAGAGACACAGATTCAGCATAACAGTGCTGTACACAATATCTGTAGAAAATGGGTGGTGGTCTTTATTGTTGGTTTTATAAATTATCCTTATGTTTACATTCATGGAATGTAAAAAAAAGTTTGTCTAGAAATTCATGACAGGTCATTGCTTCTGTATTTTCATGTTTCTTGTTTTCAAAATTAACAGCTAAGATAAAAATGAATGAACATATTTTAACAGTTCTGTCACTTCATGGCATCTGATAAGCAAGCATGTGTTAATTCATGTGACCTATTACCCTCAGCATCTTTCTGTTTGTGGTATCCTCTTTCAGAATAATTGACATTCATTATAACAGTAGAAATCATTTAAAATGTCAGTTGAAAATTTTACTGCCTGAAACAGCTTATCTTTCAATAATTAAGTCAATAAAACTAACTTAATTTAATTTTAACAGTGATGCTTTTTTTTTAGGCCTGGAGTCATCACAATTAGTATGTCATAATTAGAATTTTATTGATGTCCATGCACCGTGTTGCCAAGCATCATCAAGAAACTGTGATGATTGGTGGTAATTTGATAAACATTCATAATCATTGCATTAATTATGTGCCTTCCACTACATCTGAAGTTAATGAATGTATGCAGATATTGTGAAGATAAATTCAAAGGACAGCTCAACCTGAATTTTAAGACCATATTTTGCAATATTCTAATTATAACTTTCCTACTTACCAGCTTGTAGGGAAAACGAGGCTTATCTAAAATATTAAATGTGAACATTGTTCATACAACAATCTGTTTTCTAAAACCTTAGTGATTAATTTGAAACAGCAGTCAATGTGATTTCTGTAAAATACGGTGAATAAAAAACCTACAAATCATATTTCAGACTGAATTAACAGCACAACAATCCATAAATAGGGTGGCTAGAAAATCTTTAAAAATTAAAATAAATGACCACCCTAACTTTGTTTCTGTTTTCTCCTGTAAAACAGAAGTGATGCCAAGTTTACCTTTACTTAATTATTCCTGACAAATTAAAACATTTGCTATGGCTTTGCAGATTCTACCGCTGCCAGTAGCCTTGTATGATCAGCCATAGTCAACACCCGCGATGTTCTCAGAACGTCCCTGTCAATGGCGAGCCCTTGGGCTGGATCTCCTTCAAGCTGTTTGCAGACAAGATTCCAAAGACAGCAGAAAACTTTCCTGCTTTGAACACCAGAGAGAAAGAATTTGGTTATGAGGGTTTCCGCTTTCACAGAATTATTCCAGGGTTTGTTTATGTGTCAGGGTGGTGACTTCACACGCCATAATGGCACTGTTGGCTAAGTCCATCTACAGGAAGAAATTTGATGACGAGAACTTCATTCTGAAGCATGCAGGTCTTGGCATCTTGTCCATAGCAAATGCTGGAGCCAACACAAATGGTTCCCAGTTTTTCATCTGCACTGCCAAGACTGAGTGGTTGAATGGCAAACATGTGGTCTTTGGCAAGATGAAAGAACAACGAGGGCTTTGGGTCCAGGAATGGCAAAACTAGCAAGAATATCACCACTGCGAACTGTGGAAAACTCCAGTAAGTCTGACTTGTGTCTTACTTAAGACTCTTACTTGTGTTGATCTTAACCACCAGACCCTTCCTTCTGAAGCTCAGGAGAGCACCCCTCCACCCCCATTTGCTCACAGTAGCCTATAATCTTTATGTTCTCACTGCAGTTCCCTTTGGGTTCCATGTTTTCCTTGTTCCCTTCTATGCCTAGCTGGATTGCAGAGTTAAGTTTGTGATTGTGACATAAAAACTAAATAACAGGCTCACGGCTGTATTCCCAGCACTTTGGGAGGCGGAGGCAGGTGGATCACGAGGTCAAGAGATCGAGACCATCCTGGTCAACATGGTGAAACCTTGTCTCTACTAAAAATACAAAAATTAGCTGGGTATGGTGGCACGTGCCTGTAGTCCCAGCTACTCGGGAGGCTGAGGCAGGAGAATTGCTTGAACCCAGGAGGCGGAGGTTGTGGTGAGCCGAGATCACGCCATTGCACTCCAGCCTTGGTAACAAGAGCGAAACTCCGTCTCAAAAAAAAATAAATAAATAACAGGAAAAAAGAATTACTACAAGAAGAATGCTTATTCTCATAGATAAAAATACGTAAACATTAATGCCTGTCAAGATAGTCAATATCTTTCCTTTTCTTTATTGATAGGGTTGAGGGAGGAGGGCAGAATAACATTTGGTTGGGCCTATTTAAACTTAATTAGCAGAGTGTATTGTGTATAGCCATTACAATAAACAATTCTCCAGAAAATTGATATACCCATGTTTTCAATTTGAGTGTGATATAGTTTGCCTGTGTTCTCACCCGAATTTCATCTTGAATAGCAGCTCCCATAATTCCCATGTGTTGTGGGAGGGACCCAGTGAGAGATAATTGAATCACATGGGAGGTTTCCTACATACTGTTGTTATGGTAGTGAGTAAGTCTCACAAGTTCTGATGGTTTTATAAGTAGAAACCCATTTCTCTTTGCTTTCATTCTCTCTTGTCTGTTCCCATATAAGACATGCCTTTCTCCTTCTACCATGATTGTAAGGCCTCCCCAGCCATATGGAAATGTGAGTGCATTAAACCTTTTTTATTTTTATATGTAAATTACCAGTCTCTGATATGTCTTTATCAGCAGAATGAGAACAGACTTATACAGAGTGAGAATGCAAACCTGTGGTAATGCCCATAGCGTTTTGTCTCTAGAACTGAGATACTGTGCCTTTTCAGACTACTGTCTGTCAGGTTGCAAAACATCTAGTGTAGTTCAGACTCCATGCTCATTGGTAGCCATCTAATCTGTTGTTGTGCCTGTAATTTTACTATCTCCTGCTGTTGCTTTATTCTCCCTAAATCTCTTTGATTAAGGACCCACTGAGCAGGCAAACTAACATAATAATCTCAGCAGTCCTAAAAAAAAAATGAAAAATGCTTTTCCTGTGAAGTAATAGAAAAATTTTTTAAGTAGAAGAGATAAAGAAGGAAAGGAGAGAGAAAAAAAATGAAAAGGAAAAGCAACAAAACATTGTGATATGATTGGGCTATGTTCCCACCAAAAACGTTATCTTTGAATTGTAGTTCCCATAATCCCCATGTGTTGTGGGAGGGACCCAGTGGGAGGTAATTGAATCATGGAGGTGGTTACCTCCATTCTTTTCTTGTGATAGTGAGTTCTCACAAAATCTGATGGTTTTATAAGGGGCTTCTCTCCACCCCTCTTCACCCTGCACTTTTCCTTGCTGCTGTCATGAGAAGAAGGATATGTTTGTTTCCCCTTCCACCATGAGTATATGAGTATATGTTTCCTGAGGTTTTCCATGAGTATAAGTTTCCATTTAAATCTCTTCTTTATAAATTACCCAGTCTCAGGTATGTCTTTATTATCAGCATGAGAATGGACTAATACACACGGAAAGTTAAAAATTTCCAATGAAACTTATTTTTCCCAAAGTAAAAAATAAATGCTCTTCCTTAGTATATAAACAGAACCAGAACTACAGTTGTTACTTACTAACTAGACTTTAATAACTTTTCAGGCTTATTTTAATTGATGATATGGTTATGGGACTGGAAATTGAGGGTAAGGATTCATAACCAGGTGCTGTAACTGTCTAGATGTGTGATTTTAAAATAAGTTACAGAACTTTCTCCAAAATTATGAGTTCAGGATAACTGCAAAATACATTATTACTCAAAAATTCTATGAACCTATGAAAACATATCAACAGCCATCATAGTTTATGCTTGGAATAACATATAATTCTTGCACTTAAAAACCTTAATTAAGAAATATAATTCTAGTGTTGAATATTTAAAAATATAAAATAAACAAAACATTACTACATTACTGAATGATGGATTTTGATGTTCCTTATAGACAGCTCTATTTTTGTAGTATTTAAATTTATTTCTTTATATTTACCTGGGTTCTTTAATTTGTTCTTGATATGATTTGGCTGTGTCCCCATCTAAATCTCATCTTGAATTGTAGTTCTAATAATCCCTATGTGTCAAGGGCAGGACTAGGTGGAAGTAATTGTATCAGAATTATCAGAATCTCCCGTGCTGTTCTTGTGATAGTGAGTTCTCAAGAGATCTAACAGCTTTAAAAGAGGCTTTCCTTTCCCTCGACCCTCACTCCATCCTGCCATCCTGTGAAGAAGGTGCCTGCTTCTCCTATGCCTTTAGCCATGATTGTAAGTTTCTTGAGGCCTCCCTGGCAATGTGGAACTGTGAATCAATTAAACATCTTTTCTTTATAAATTACCCAGCCTTGGGCAGTTCTTTATAGCATCATGAGAACTGACTAATATAGTTTTTATTAGCATTCATTTTACTTACATGATGTATAAGTTTCCTAGGGCTTCCATCAAAACATTACCACAAACTAGATGACTTAAGAAAGAGGAAACGCATTTTCTCACAGTTCAGAAGGTGGAATTCTGAAGGTAAACTGTTGGCAAGTTTGGTTCCTTCTGGAGTCTCCGAGGGGGAAATCGTTCCAAGCCTCTTGTATTTTGTATCGTATCCATTCCTAAACACTAATTCATTCATTCTAGGTGGTGAGTGACTTCTTCACTTTTGTGCATTATTTTTCTATAGTGACTGTTTCCATAAGGTTTTCCAATTCGATAGATTGTTGAAATGATTCTGTGGTTTTTTAAATAGAAACGCCTTAGTATATCAGATGTTTATATGATACTAGAATTATAGGCACTCTTCTCATCTCTTGCTAGTCTTAGAAAAACTTTATATTTGCTGCAGAAAACAAGCCCCAGAACTTCCAGAACCGGTTTTGATTTTCTTTCAGATTAAAAAAAAAAATCAAGTAAATAGATCTGTAAGGTAGACTTGTGTTTAAGGTAAAGGCTAAGCCTTTACCTGCTATAGGGAGATTGACTATGTATTGTAATTCAAGGTGATACTTTCAATCTTGAATCAAAGATATGATGAGTTTGCAGGCAATTGGCTTATGTGGCAAGAAGGTAGCAGAAACCATTGCCTTGGAGACTTAGGTTTATGTAAAAGATTGTAACACTGAAGAGTGACTGCAAAATGTTTAAATGAAAGCATTTACCATGTCCATAGAAAGCTACATTATTGAGAAATTTGTGAATAATATATTTGAATGCAGTTCTTTAAAAGCAGTGCCTATATTTGTATAATCCAAAAATGTGAACACAATATAACAACTTGAAAATTCTCATTACCCTAATTGCCATTTGTGATATAAACATAAATGTTTATGAGAAGTAGTGCATCTTTTTTGCTGTTGTATTTGGATTAAAAGTATCTGTTTTTCTCCAAACTGATGCTTTTGAAAAGGAAAAAACAAACTAAACATTTCGGCTTCAAAGGCTTGGGAAATAGTTTTGATTTTTCGATGGTTGTAATAGTCTCTGTAGGAAAATCTAAATTAAGAGTCATATTTTAGGACAAAAACAATAATTTCATTTTTTAGGACTCAGAGTATTTTTTAAATACCCAAAACAGAAATTTCAATGGCTATTTTTTTAAACCTCAAAATACAGCCTTACGATAATCACTGGGACAAAAGCCTGCAAAATATACAAATATCATATGTGCAAGTGAACCAGGATTCCTCAAGTTGCTCAATTGTAATCTGACATAATGGGTGCAGGGAGCTTTCCCTACAGAGTTATCCCCTGGAGGAAGGCTTATTATTCAGCCCAATGATGAAAGTGTTTGTGTCATCCCTGCTGCCAGTGAAAGATGTTGCCCACACAGAGTGGGAGCTTTGAAGTCTTAGTATTTCAGTCCTCAAGTTTCCATGTGTCAGTTCCGAAAACAAAATGTTGAAAAAAGACAGCTGCACAAGAATCTCCAGGAATAGCCTGAGTCAGTGGCAAATGAGCAGGCATTCTGTTGGACATATTGATTTAGTTTGTAATTTTCCCACTGCTTGTTAAAAATCAGAATGTACTTAGATCCTTCTTCTCTGTACAACATAATAGAACATTGATCTTTTCATAAAAAGTATTTGTTGGGGAATGTCTGTCCACTTGAGATTCTACAGGGGACAATTGGTTTCAAATACAAAGCTTAATAGAGAAGTATGCATAACTGTATTGAGTGAACATGCTAATGAAGGGAAAGAAACGAATAGTAACTTATTCTTACCAAATTTCCAGAGTCATGTAATGAAAATGCAAATCTGAACAAGATGAGTTGGAAACTGCTGGTTGTAAGCTCAGCCCTGTTTGATCAGGGGAATGTACTCCAGTCACTTCACTGCTTCTGAAACTTTCACATGAATAATTAGTACTCTTGCTTCTTAGAGCCTCTATCTTATTTGCATTGCTTAAATATGGCATTTATATTAAAAATATTAATTACTGTGATGTAACAAGAGAAAGAAAAAGAAGACAGCACAAGAAAAAGAGATAATAAAAAGGAACTGTTATTTAGTCTATAAATGGAAATAAATATTTACCAAATATTGAATATGTGCACTGTATGTTTGGAGTTATAGGAATGGGGATTGGGTGGGAGTATAAAGATAAGTAAAATATTCCCAGGCCTAGAATAACTTAGACAACATATTTAAATAAATAATAAAAAGTTAAATTGGAAATTTAGATTGTAAAAGATTATACAAAATGCAACATGGAGAGTTAAGACTGACAAGTATAATAATAATTAAGAGACTTTTTAGAAAATGTAAGCATAAGCCATTCCAAGAGGCCAGGTATGTGCAAAAATGCTCGATATTACTAACAATCTGAGAAATGCAAATAAAAAATGCAATGTGATGTCAACTTATCCCTTTTAAAATGGCTTTTATCCAGAAGACAGGCAATAATGAATGCTGGTGAGGATGTGGGAAAGGGAAATCCTCATAGACTATTGGTGGAAATGTAAATTATTACGGCCACTATGGTGAATAGCATAGAGGATCCTCAAAAAACTAAAAACAAAACTACCATATGATCCAGCAATTTCACTACTGGGTATATATCAAGAAGAAAGGAAATCAATGTATCAAAGAGATGTCTGCACTTCCATGTTTATTGCAGCACTATGCAAATGACCAAGATATGCACTCAACCTAAGTGTCTATCAGCTGACAAAAGGGTAAAGAAAATGCAGTACACATCTGCAATGAAATATTATTCAGCCATAGAAAAGAAAATCCTGCCATTTGTAGCAACACTAATAGAACTGGAAGACATGTTAAGTTAAGTAATTCAGGCACAGGAAGACAAATACTGCATGTTCTCACTCATATGTGGAAGCCAAAAAAAAAAAAAAAAAAAAGTCAAACTTGTAGAGATAGAGAATAAAACGACAGCTACCAGAGGCTGGGAAAGGTAATGGGAAAGCAGGGGTAAAGAGCGGTTGGTCAATGGGTACAAAAATACAGTTAGAAGAAATAAGGTGTCATGTTCAGTAGCACAATAGAATGACTATAGTTGACAACAACCTATTGTGTATTTCAAAAACTGTAAAAAGAATAGAATCGCAATGTTCCAAACACAAAGAAATGATAAATGCTTGAGATTACAGATATCCTAATTACCCTGATTTTATCATTACACATTGTGTGCTTGTACCAATATATCACATGTACTCTATAACTCCATAAATATATATAACTATTTTTTTATTCATAAGAATTAAAAAGTTCCTAAAAAGGCTAGGGAAGAAAGACAAGACACTAAATAGAAAATGTCAGAAGGAAAGTGAAGTTTTTAGGAGATGTAGTATTTCAGGCAGAAGGAACACTGTAAACAAGAAAATAGAATAAAATAAGTAGATACATTTGAGAAATATTTGGCTAGAAAAAGATTGAGGAACATCAGAGGTTGGGTAGTAATATTACTGTAACATATAAACTCTCTTTGTAATCAAGAGAAAATAGAGTTTCAAAGTAACACTCCTTCACAGATATGTTGGTCCTTTGCCCACCAACCCAAAGTAACGTCCTATGATTACTTGGAGTATCTTTTTTTTTCTAAACTTTTTAAAATAAAACTTTTCAGGATTCATTTTTGTTTGGCAAAAAACCCATTGCAAAGTTCAGAGAAAATCATTACTTCTGATGAACTGAAAACTATACTTGTATTTGTGCAGCTTCAGTTCTTGATTTTGAATACCAGGAAAAATGGTAGAGTTTCTTCAGGGGCAATGACACTCCCTATTTTTCCATTTTTCACGAACAATGAACATCATCTAGTCAAAGCCCCTGGGACTTCTTTCACTTTCTGAGAGTCATTACCAGAGAAAGGACATGGTTTTGAACTTTTATTGTAAACTTTTAAAATTTGTTCTCAAATGAGGCTTCATTTTTACACATTTAAATATTTTTAACCTTAAAGAACTACTGTCTTATTTTAGATAAATGTATCCTCAATAATTGTGTATATTTAAGAAGGTAGGTTTAAGAATCCTATTAAAGATTTAGGTAAAAATTTGAGCTGAGATATTATACATATCTCAAAGCTACCCAGTGAGTATTTTTAAGATTAGGCAAATCCGTACAATTTCAGTTCTTTCTAAGATCCATGTGAGAGAGCTATATTAACTGTACATCCGATGACTAAGTGTTCTAGATATATATTTGGAAATGACATTATTGTAAAATTATATGTGTTTTAAAACTCTATATAAAGAAAATCTTTTTTTTTTTTTTAGGTCAAATGTGGCATTTAAAAATCTAAAAAAAAGTGAGACCCTGTGAGTTTTCACTAAACTAATATCCTTGAAGCGTTATGTTAAAATATCTCTTCTGATGGGACATGTTGACTATACATATCTGTCAGGAGCCAAAATTTGTGTCTGTATTAAAAAAATATGAAAAATATAATATTCATATAAAAGGATGAGCTAAATATTAAGAGGTATTAAACAAAAAAAATCAAGTAAAAATCTAAAGTAGCAACCCTATTTTTTTTTATTTTTAGGGTACAAGCTGAATCCACATAAAATGTGAAAATATGTGCAAGACATTCAGTGTGCACATATCTGTATGATTTAGTCAGTCTAATTTATCATAGCAAGTTTCTATGCTTTTTTGGACAGCGAAAATGTAAATAGCCCAAAACTTCCACTGGTGAAGTAGTATGAGACTTTGTAAATGGACCAAACTCTGTAATCCTATGCTATTCTTCTACTAAGTAGGGATGCTAACTTTTTCAACATTCCTAAGTTACCCATTAGGATTAGGTAAGGGTTTCCTCCATCCACACCATCATGTAGATTTTTGTGATTGAGGAAAGAGTCAATATACCAGAGATGTTCATGAACCTGAGATGACTATGCTGGATTTTATGAAGTTTTCAACGTGTATGTATTAGAATCAGGACATTCAGAATATCTGGAGAGAATTTTAGGAAAGCATCTAAAAAGATGCTTCAGGAAAATTTGGTATTCCTGAGACAAGTCTGACTGTCAGTCTAGGTTCTAAGCATGTCTGTGTGGTCAGTATATTCAGAGTGGACAATGTCTTTGAGCTGTTAGTCTCCCAGAGATGTCTCTCTACTTGGATAGTAGTGGAATAGAGTAGTCAAAACATACATGTTATTCAGGGGGTGAGAAATGTCTTTGCACTTTTCCTGTGCTTTCTTCTTGGCCTGGAAACAAATCTCCTATTTACGCTTTGATTTGATCAGACCTTGAATATATATGAACATGATTAGTGAAAGGCTTAAAAAAGTGTCCCAAAACCCAGGAGAAGGGGAAATTGTTCTTATCCCAGTTCTGACAAGTATCAATATCTGCCTCTTTTCAGTTGGAGATGCTCCTCAGACAGGGTTAGGAGTAGTGGTAAGAAACAAGGTGTGCTTGGGTGAAGGGGAAATTGTGCTTAGGTTCTAGGTGATGTGGGTTCTATCTCCCTCAAATGCTTCACTCACAAATCTTTGTATCTTAAGTGTTGCCACAGCCCCAGTCTCCTCTCCTAGATCTTTGCAAGTAAAGGCTGATAGGCATCAAAGAGCCCATTGATTTTGGCTATACTGGTTGTTTCCTCTCTTACCTTAGTGTCTATGTGAACTTAAACAATTTAATTACCCAAACTAACGGTATTTTCTAATCAGGAAAAAAGGGTTAATGAGAAAATGTATCTATATCATAATTTCCTATGAAAATTATATAAGAAAAGTCCATTTAACTAAAGTGTCTGCCACACAAATTTTTGCGAGCTATGCATACAACATAATACTAATATCAAGAATCCGCAAGGAACTGAAGCAACTCTACAAATAAAAGCAAACTCCATTAGAAAGAGGGTAAAGAACATGAGCAGACATTTCTCAAAAGAAAACGTAAAAGTGTTTGGCAAACGTGAAAAAATGATCAACATCACTAATCATCACAAAATGCAAATAAAACCACATCAGTCAGAATGGCTATTATTAAAAATTCAAAAAACAACAGGTGTTGGTGAATATGTAGAGAAAAGAGAAAACATATACACTCTTGGTGGGAATGTAAATTAGTACAAACTCTATGGAAAACAATATGGAAATTTCTCAAAGAACTAAAAATAGAATTATTCTTCAATTCAGTAATTCTTTTACTAGGTATCCCCCATGCCTCACCAAAAAGGAAACCATTATACCAAAAAGACACCTGCACTCATATGTTTATTGCAGCACATTTCGTGATAGCAAAGTCATAGAATCAACCTGTCTATCAACAGATGACTGAATAAAAAATACACGGTATATATACATCATGGAATACTATACAGTCATAAAAACAACTGAAATTATGGCTTGTGCAGCCACACAGTTGGAGCTGGAGGCAGTTATTCTAAGTAAAATAACTCTGAATAGAAAATAAAATAGTGTTATGTTCTCACTTCTAAGTGGGCGCTGAATAATAGGTACACATGAACATACAGAGAAGAAAAACAGACACTGGGGACTCTTAAAAAGGGAGGAAGAAAGGGAAATGAAGGTTGAAAAACTTCCTATTGGGTATAATGTTCTTTATTAGGATCATAGGTACACTAGAAGTGCAAACTAGAACTTCACCATTATACAATATGTTCATATAACAAAGCTGCACAAGCACCCCCTAAATAAAAAAATATTAAAAAACAAATTATGGCAATCCATACTATAAAAAATAGATAAAATAATAAAATATTAGCTATATTCTTAATAACAACACATTCCTAGACATATTTTTAACGGTTAGAGAGGCAGGACTTCCAAGTGATTCTTATATATTATTCACTGACTGATATGTTATTTTAATTTTAAAAATTCTAAAATTTGAGAATCAGTGAAATGATATCCACCTTGAACATAAGAAAATGGATTTACTGTTATGCTATAGATAAATTTATTGTACATATACTATGTGTTAGCCACTGTGCTAATGTGTCAGGAAAGTACCAGTTAGACAAAGTGTTTAATGGTTTTAGGTGCCATAAAAATTACTCTTTAGGAGGTGAAATTGGCAATAAGCAAATAATCAAACAACTAAGTAAAAATTTGACTTGCTTTAGTGCTACAAAGCAAAAGTGTATAGCATCATAAGGATATATACCATGGAAATCTGCCCTGAACTGGAGTATTAGGAAGACTTCCCCAAAAAATCATCCTTTGGACAATACAGCATAATTTTATTGCAAGTTTGGAATCAGAGACCAGAATTCCTGTGTTTGAGAATCTGGATCTGCCCCATATGAGTCTAGTGACCTTGGTAGTTTTTTCATTTTACTAGTATTCAGGTAACTCATTCAACAAATCTGGAGAATAACAGTACCCGCCCATAGAGTTATCATGAGGATCGAATGAGTTAATATTTGTAAAATATTTAGTGTTGGCATGTATTATAATAGTATATGCTGTATAAATATTACTATTAATAACCTAATTTTGCTAATTATTAGTTTATGTGATTTGAGTGTTGGTAGAAGTTAAGCAATGAAATAGAGGACTTGTGGAAGAAGAGCATGTGCAGGAAGGGTACGGAGTCGTAAGTTCTGGAAAGCAAGGACAATGTAGTAAGAAATGAGATTAAAAGGGAGAGAACCTGGAGGGAATCACAGGCCAATGTTAAAGTTTCCAAACCTTAACACCCTTTGGAGGAGCTATTGGAGAGAGGAAAGATTTGAGGAGTGGAGTATGGTGAGGAAGCTGTTGAAGTGACCTAGATGAGAAACGATATCTTACACTATAAATATAGTGGTAGAAACAGACACACAGCTAATCTACTTGCCTTAGCCTCACATGAAAGTAGGTGTGGGGAATGGACCATGAATGAAGTGTGACATTTGCAGACCTAGATCACAAAAGCTTCCCTCACCCAATCTGTATTCTCATGTCTAATTAAGTGATTAGATGAAAAATAATTAAAAGGAGTCCAAGTAGGGAAAAAAACTACACACACAAGATGGAAGAATCCTGGATTCCGGAATGACCATATGGAACAAACTCTTATTACATCTCCCTTTTGATGCTTGTGAGTACATGAAGGGGGGAAAAAAGCAAGAAAGCACCATCCTCACATACTCTGAGTCTCAAAGTAGTAAGATTCCACTCTGACATTGTCCCATTTCCATAGCACCTGTCAACCTGTTACAATGTTTTTACCTTGGAAACAATTAACTTACTTGTTCCTTTACATTTGTCTGTTTTTTTTTTATATCCTTTTTTTCACAGCAGTTTTTCCACATTTTCTATTCCATGTGACATATTATTTGTAAATAAATCTTAACTGCCTTCCCTAGCTAGATTGGATTATAAGACATGTAAACCAAAGTTTTGAAGTAATAGAGACATGGGTTCCATACTATACTATGTCTCAGCTGTGTAAAAATGGTCAAGTTGCTTATCTCCTTAAAGCCACTACTTTCTTCTCTAAAAAATGGCTCCTTCCATCATGTGAGAACACAGAGAGAGGGTGTCATCTATGCACAGGAACAGGCTCTCATCAGATTCTGAATCTACTGGGTCTGGATTATGGACTTCTCAGCCTTAGGAACTGTGAGAAATAAATTTTTGTTGTTTATAAGCCACTGAGTTTGTGGTATTTTGTTATAGCAGCCCAGATGGGCTAAGACACAGTTTTCATCATACCCTCTGCTTCTGTTTATGTTCTTTCTACCTTCTTTTAACTTT
The DNA here is from genome assembly GCA_004027835.1 of Alouatta palliata. Classification (NCBI taxonomy): domain Eukaryota; kingdom Metazoa; phylum Chordata; class Mammalia; order Primates; family Atelidae; genus Alouatta; species Alouatta palliata. Next base: position 124,454 of record PVKV010003459.1, on the reverse strand, counting down.
CACAGGAAAGTGAGAAGAGAAGAAAATTGTATAGACCGAAAAACCACAAGAGCAATAACAATAAAATGCAGGCTTGTCCAATACTATAGTGACAGGGTAAGCACATTGAGTCTGGTTCAATACAGTCTTAACGAAGAACCCATTCCATGTGACTAGGAATCCACAGCTCCTGGAAACCTGACTCATAGCTCTCCAGTTGCATATTATTTTAGGCTACTTATTGTTCATTTCTCATAGTTAACTGTAAAATTCTTTCTATGGCAAAAATAGGAAATCCCATTTGTGCAATTATCTTGTTCCAGGAAATTGAGAATATTCTTCTGATATTCTAGCCTCTTATAAACTTAAAATTTCTGTTGTTTGAATTTTTGTTTATTTTCCATATGTGTACATGCGGTGATGGCAGAGTTTAGAGTAGGGACCCAGTAGAATGAAATGTTGAAATCGTAACAAAATGTTTACTCATAGCACTTAGGTATTATAATAAAAACACTCTTTTTTCATATCATGAAACATTATAATCAATATGTCACATTCCTGATCATTATTCTTAGTAATTTGGCAATTGGCAAGTCCAAGTTTGTGGAAGTCGTGTTTATTTCCCATCTTCCTCAGTATACACAAGATGTCAGTGTGCTGGGCAATACTGTGAGGAGTAGACCAGGTCAGGTCTACCATTCTCCTGATCACTGTCCCTCTCTGGTCATCCTCCTCACACAGCCCATTGCTGTTTTCTAGCTCTGCCTTTTCACCCTAACGACTTTAAATTTCCTACCACTTACCCAAATATTCCAATCTCATACTGGCTCTTCTAGGAATGAAACAAGAATTTACATGGTCATAAAATATTTATACAAGCAAATAATGCTGTGAAACAAAGAGGACTGAGAATTTCATGCTCTTTCCCTGGAATCCAGGGATTTTTTTTGATAACATATGAGAAAATGACAAATAAATGTATATTTATGTGAATATATTTACAAATAATTGGATTTGCTGTGTCAGCACAGAAGCATGAGACTTTTTTTGCCTGATTTAAATTGCACATAAATTTTAGTACACAAATCACATGACATCTCAAGTTATTATTTTTTGTTTTATGAAATGAGACCATTGGACTTGGAAACTTCCTATTCATTTATCTTTAGTATGAGGTAAACCTAAATAGCTAACATATATTTATTTAATCTTATTTATTTGGAATAGATTGTGTCCATTTTAATCAAGGGAAAATCAGAAAATATTATTATTATAGAACTTAGACATGTAAGTTGAAGATATAACATTTTTGCTGCATAACAAGTAAAATAATTATATATTTTAGCTTAGCTTAGATATGTTATAATTTTTCATAGTTTAATAATTATGTAGTCTGAAATTGCAATGCAACCTTCATGTTACATTATTGCAGCAATTTCATATGATTCTTGTATTCAAAAGAAGGATAATTAAAGGAGAGAAGAAACTTTCTAAATATTTTACCCCATATGCTGGATTTATCTTTTCATTTTTATTCAGGTCAGTATTACCAAATCGAATCTCAAGGAATTTAAAACTGATTCTGTAGTTCCTTCCTCCACTTAACTCTGTTCAATATATGTGTAGTTCAACTAAAAGAGTAAAAGAAAAATGGCTAAGCTAAAGTTTTATGGAGATTTTTAAAGGGCAAATAACAAAGGTTAAAAAAGGAGAAACAGGAAAATGAATTTCCTGACTGGAGATATTCTTAAATAGGTGAATAAGTTCCTAAAGAAGTTTGTAGAACTGAAGGACTTTGGAAAAGTGAAATATTCTCCTGTCTACACTACAGGTGATGGTTTGGGTAAGATTATGACTAAAGGCAAAATAATAGATCTGATGAATACGAATGACATTTCCTAGCCCTGTGCATTTAAGATTTATTTTGTAGGTTATGATAAAATCAGATTTAAAAGTCATACCTCATTATAAAATCCAGCTAGAGAAGGAATTTGATCTTGAGATATTTTTGAGCAAGAAAAATGAGAGGAAATTATTATCTACTTCACTTTAATGCAGTCAGTCTCTATCGTATACAAAACAAGACTTTTAAATTCCAGTAATACTTGTGAAATACTGTAGGGAAAATATATCGTGGTTACATACACATGTATGCAGCTGAGAGGCGGGGAGAAAAAAGGAAGGAGGTGGTGGCATTATTTCTCTTAGGCAGAAAGACTGCCTGAGTTTAGCAAAATATTTTGTTGGTCCACTTTGGCGGTAGAAAGTTAACAGAATATTCTTTGTGGGTCAGGAACGAGACAAGTACACAGATCGTCAGGAAGAAATCTGGATGAACTGCAAATCAGTCAGGGAAGAGGTGGGTGAGTCTAAGTGGAAGAAAGGGGACCCAGAAACCACATAGATCCAAGATCAGGGTATGTGCCCTGCTTTCGCCTTGGCCTCTGCATTCCCCTGCCCTTCCTTGAAGTGTTCTAAGGCCCTCTCCAATGTCTGGGGCCTGTCATTACCTACAGTTGTTTCATGCAGCCCTGTGATGACTGAGAAGAATCTGCATGGGTCCAAGGTCCTTGTCTCCCCTTTAGACTCCCTGTGTTATGCTCATAATCCCCTCAGTGAAGTCAACCAGATGCCTAGAAGAGCTCCAGTGTCAACCTTACAGGGTGACATGAAGTCCTTTGGGCAGCTGGGTTCCAGGGGGTGGCACAGGGAGCCAATCAGTCAAGGCTGTATTTTTCCATATGATCACAAGTGATGGAGATACTCCAGAATAGTTCTGACTGCTCATTTAGGTGACTCTTAAGAGTGCAGGGCTCTGGATTATTGAAATTTCATCTGTTGATCTTAGGCTTGAGTGATGAGTCAGGTAGCATAGGTGTTTGTTCCCCAGGATGGTATCTCTAGTCTCTGACACAAGAGAACAAAGGATTAGCGGTAGGCATCTCTTACCCTGTGGAACACCACTCCTGGCATCTGGGCAATGAACTCACTACTGCTTCAGGTTCCTGACCACATATCCACCAGTTCCTCATGGGTGGCTGCACCTCTGTCCTCTGAATTTTTGAGATCACTGCTGTAACACAAAGGAGTCCCAACATGTAACAGATATGGATAAGTGTCATACATTCCTTCTTTATCTAGTCTCCCCACTGGTAGTGGTATGTGGGTGACAGATATGTGGCCAACATTGAGAAAGAACAATTCTAGAAATAGAATGATTGTGATCTAAAGAGTTCAAGAGAAAATACAGATGACAAATGTGCCATTGAGATTTACTGCTATAAAATACAGAATATTGTATTTAACATCATCTAAAACTGCACTATCATTCACACTTTTCTGCACAATCTCGGTGAGATTTTATTTGTGGCCATCACCAACAAAGCACAACAGCAGCCTCTGAAGGAGTCACTAGAGGCCAGTGTTCATGGCTAGCACAATGTTTGATGCAGCATCGTGCAAAATGATGAAGCCAAATATTTTTAAATATGTTTTAAGGGAATTTTAGAAGCAGTAAGAGTGCTACAGTTTTAATACAAATCACTTCTACAGAGTGGTCACATTTTTTCACTACATTTTTCTCATTGTGGTGGATATAAAGTCAAACAATGTGGTGGGCAGAATTCTAAAATGAACCCCAGAGACTTTCTCCCTTAAAATATCTCCTCCTCTGAGTGCCAGTGGGACCTGTGAACACAAGGAGATATTATTATTCCTACAATTATGTTACATTGCATAACAAAAGGGAGATTGTTATTGGTGGGCCTGACATAAACATGTGAGCTCTTTATGTTGAATTCTTTCTTTGGCTGGGTGCAGAAGAGGAAGTCAGAGAGATGTGCCTGGTTGCCTTGGAAAAAAACAGGCATTCATGCTGTGACCTGCCTACGGAAGTCATACCACACTAAACTCCAGGTGACCTCTACTAGTGTGGGGCCATCTATACTCAACATTTGTTAGTCAAACAGGGAGCTTAGTCCTATAACTGCAAGAACATAAATTCTGCCATTATCCGGTGAGCTTGGAGAGAACCCTTAGCCTCAGATAAGAGCCATAGTCTCAGCCAATATCTTACTTTCAGCCCAGCCACAGCTTCCGCAGAGAATGTAGTCATAACGTGTTTGGAATTCTGATCTTTGGAAACAGAGATATAAATATATGTTGTTTTAAGCTGGTAAGTTTGCAAGAGTTTGTTATACAGTAATAGAAAATAATATAGCCAGGAACAGCATAATTTATCAACTACATGATGCATGGTTTATAGATCTGCATAGGAAGAAGTAGTGCCTGAACATTATGACAAACCTTCAAGTGCATTGTTGGTACAATAAACAAATGCCTATGGACCTCCTCCCTACCATTACACACATTCATCCATAAATCACCACAGATCATACGGACCATGATATTTTAAGACTTATTTATTTAAACAAATCAAATTTTTCATATGTATAAGATCTCTGCCAAAAATATTTGCTCTGAACCATGTACACCACAGAGGCAAACTACACTGATCTTGTATTAATATTTCTTGTTTTGAGATAAGCCTCATCATTAAGACATGATTTGAGTATTCTGTCATTTGTAGCCCAAAGCATATTTAAAAAGGTACTTTTTATTGAAATATATTTAAAAGTTTTAATTTAGAAATTAACCAACTGATATTATTTAAATTAGCCCATCTTATATTGTTCAACTCTCAATTTTGCCAATATGAATATTCAATCAGTGATCAGTTGTACTTTTTTCTGACTTTTTTTTTCATTAAGATTTTACGATTTTACTATTTATTGTTTCATGGTATTAACATGGCCCCAAACCTACAGAATCACGGACAAATGTAATGACTGAATTGTTTGTGATGTCAAGTAGGCATTTGAGGCATCTCAAGTATCATTTGAGATACTTTTAAAGAATTCCTCTTAAATGGCTAAGGCATTGCATCTTTATTTCTTAAATTCACCAAATAGTATCTTTGAAACAAGACCACATCACTCAGACCATCTATTTCTGTCAAATTCAAAGTACAATGGAGCCAGGTTAAGTTAGGCCATCATTATCGAAGATGGATATGTGAAATAAAATGTCAGATTCTTAAAAACCAATTTTTATTTATTTAGATCTCTAAAATGCTAAAAATTTAACAAAGGCTTTAGTTGTGATTTAACTATGAAATTTCTATCTTTTTAAATATTCACAAGTTATTCTTAATAGCTTATTGTATCAGCTATGTTAATGTTTCACATCTATCATTCTTTGTTTCATAAATAAATGAAAAACACACTGAAACACTTCAAATGTTAAAAGTTTCAACAGGCTGTAAAATATGATTTTTAAGTACTTACTGTTCACAAATGAGAATTTTAATGTGATATCCTTATACACATAACATTTTAAATAATAAAATTCATATAGTAAAGAAATTCCAAATTCTGGTTTCAAAATGCTCTCTCCATCACATATCTCTTTCAGAGATATTTCTTGTTTACTTATTGTTGTAGTATTATATATTGAATAAGACATTTTTAAACAAATTTGCTACTTGTCATACTTCTGAGAGCCTTTGGCCATCATAGAAAAATTCTGCAAATATAGAAAACATATCCTTTTTGCAAAACAAAAAGTGTGATTTATATTCACATTTGACACATCTTGTAGATGCTCCATTGCAAACAGTCCCAGATTCCAGGCTCAATACTGTGCAGTTTTTCACAGTTAAGTGACCATCAGTATTTTCACCAATCTCTATTCCAATTGATGAACATTTGTTTATCAGCATCTTGTTAGCTTTTTTGTTAATTAACATGGCCAGACATTTATCATTTCATCTATGAAATGCCTGGAGAATGTTTATGCATTTTTATTATTAAAGAACTTACGGTTAACTCTAAAATATAACTATGCTGTATCATAACTTCCAATCCATATTTTACTTTTTTAATTTCTAAAAATTTAATTTAAATTCCATGTCATTGAACTGTCACTAATAACTCTGCAGAAGCTTCTTCCCATCCTTACTATACACAATATAATTTATTGGAAAATATGAACTCAAGCTTCCATCATTACTATTATATGTTGAATACTGTGCTAAGCAAAGGAATCTAATACAAGGACCTTAACCCTTCTGAAGTCATAATCTGTTAAGGAACACAACACTTTTAGATACAGAGAAAAATGACAATGACACAAGTCAGAAATATTAGAAAATATTTGTTTAATGAGTGCCATTAGTGAAGTGGTTCCCAATCTTTTGGGCACCATTGATTGGTTTTATGGAAGACAATTTTTCCATGAATGGTGTGTGTGACAGGAAGAGTGGGTGAAGATAGTCTCAGAATGAAACTGTTCCACCTTAGATCATCAGGCATTAGATTCTCATAAAGAATGTGCCACCTAGATCCCTCACATGTGCAATTCACAATAGGGTTCGTGCTCCTACGACAATCTAATGTTGCTGCTCATCTGACAGGAGGCAGAGGTCAGGTGGTAACGCTTACTTGTTAGCCTCCTACCTCTTGCTGTGTGGCCCAGTTCCTAACAGGCCACAGACTGGTACCAGTTGGGAGCCCAGGGGTTGACAACTCCTGCATTAGCATATTAGAAAATAAGTGGTATGTATTAATAAATGAATGAGTGCACAGCTATAATCAGAAATAACTATCTGACAAAGAGAGTTTGGAAGCAGCCTTTAAATGTGAAGAGTGGAGGAATCCAGAGGAATAGAAGGGGCATTTCACAAGGTCAGTGTGGCATATTGAGTAGCTAGATCTGTAAATGCAGACAGTAGACTGTGGACAGTGAGTGGACCACTGAAAAGTGTGAATCTGTTGTTAGTAATAAGACAAAATCAAGCTGGGTCAAAAGTTGTAACTCGTAGATTCTCTGATGATGTTCTTGTTTAGAGAACTATTAGCTGTTCCAAAATCTTGAAATGTTCACACTTTCCTGCCAGAGGGGTGCCTCATGATATATGGTAGCAACAAAAAAATGTTCAGGGAGGTTTTATTGCAGAAGCAAATTAATGCTAATGAAACAAACATGTCATAAGTATCAGACTGAATTATTTTAAAAGCTTGACTAACCTCATGGCTCAACCTTCAACATTATCAAAATATTTTATCACAGAGTAGCGAACGTGTTTCATTTGTTTTACAAGTGGAGAGTTGCTTTAAGCTGGCTTGTTCACTTTGGCAACATAGAAGATTACTTAATATGTAACCAATACACCAACTTGCTGTAGGTTTCCAAGTTTTCCAGATTGCTCGCTGTGTCACCTTTTCCTTTACTATTTAGGTAAAATTGGCTTAAATCAACTCTCTATTAAGGTTGGGAGTGGAGGGAATACTTTGTTTCCAATGATCCTAGAGATTCCTGGGTATGTGGATGAAGGATCATCATATATTTCTCCTGATGTCAATCTCTAAATTCATACTTGTGCATCTGTATCTGTCTTCCGGAGTTTTTTTTCCTGTACACCTACAGTCCATTTTCTAAATGATATTACTCCCCAGAAGTCAGCTTCTCCATAGTGTCACTTCCCACAAGCCATCTCCTCTCAGGAACTTGGACCCAAGGCTGTGTGTATACAGGACTTGATCAAATAATTACTTCTCAAGCTAGTTTCAATTTTACTCTTCAATCAAATTAAACAATTAGAATATCGAGAAGTGATTTGGTCACTTGGAAAATTGTCTTTCACTGAGGAAAGTTATATAAAATAGTAATGAGCACTCACGTGAGTGTTCTGAAAGAACGCTCTTGAGGAAAAATATCTCTACATCATTAGGTGCCCCCTGGAAATATTTCTCCCAGGCATTAGTCTCAGGAAAACAAACAAACAAGCAAGCACACACACAATCAAATAGCAAACTTGGTTTCCCCTGAGCAAGCAGTTTCTTTTCAGTTTAAACAAATTAAAATCTCAAAATCAAGCATGCCAAGAAAATAAAGGACTAAATTGCAGCCCCCACCTCTTTATCTTTGAACAACGACAACAAGCAAGTGCTACCAGCTATAATTTTACCACTCCTTGGATATTCTTTTTTTTTTCTATACCCCAATACCCTCATGTAAACAATCTATACGTATGTGCTGTATCTGTTTTTGTTAGTATTTGTGAGTTCAGGGCACATAGGTACCTGAGTTTCCTCAGTTATAAACTGAGAGAATGTGCATAGACAGCTGGGTGACATCTTTGAATTTTAAAATTTCTATTTATCTATGTTTTTCTTTCAATTAATTTCATGCTAATACGTTGTGACATACACTTATTGACATTGATATTTCAAAAACCGCCACAGTATCTCTGAACTGAAAAGTCCCATATGTTGAAGAATACTCTTTGAAATAAAAATAGTAGTAGTACTTATCCAAGCTTACTTTTATTAAAGGTGATTTAAAAATATTCAGTTAGAAATATCATCTGTATGCATATATTTTATTAGTATAGCTAATGCCTATTTCACCATAATGTACTTATTTTTCTAAGTACAGTGATGTTTTATAAAGGTAATAATTACAATGTGACATGTTCTGATTTTTCTAATGAGATACTTCCAAAGAATTATTCAGGCCTGGGAAATTTAATTTTTAAAATCATGTTCAGATATAAATGATGCATATAATACTTATCTATCTCATAATATTAAAGAATATGTTCTAGAATATGTCCCACATGGATATAATATAATGACCCTCAAATAAAACACAGACAAAGCCATATGCAAGATATTTTTCCATGAAAAATATACTTCAAAAGTGTATTTGACAGATTATCTTCTACATCTTTATTCTTTGATATCCCATGAAAGTCAATTCACATGTAAATATCAAGCTTCATACAATAGTGAAATACATTTGACTACTGTTTAAATGTACAAAATATTATAGAATATTTCTAATCTCTTCAGACTTTAAATTATCGGACTAAGCAAAAGAATTAGCAAGAACTAGTGGTTTATGTAACACATATTCTAATGCTTGTGAAAGAATGTTGTTTTTTTTCTTTCAGACCAAAGCAGGAGCGGTGATGAGTTTAGTTTCGGGGAAACTGGAGCATCTGCAACACCCCTGTTACACAGCTATTCCCCCTTGTCTGCAGCTAAGACTCTCAGGCAAGCTTTGGCATAAGAGTCTATTTCATTTTGCTATAACCATATTTTCTTTTTTAAATTTACTAATTAGTCTGCTACCTAAATTTCCACACAATTCTCATGGAAATAATGTGAACTGACTTACAGAATATTTTATGCAGGCTCCTCATCTCAATTTCAACCATTTTAAGAATGTAAGTATCCTGATTTAAAATAATTTGAAGTTATTTGTGTGATTAGTTGTGTAATTTTAAAAAGTTATTTATACTAGAAAAATATAAGTACTCTTATTTTAATGTTTTTCTAATATTCATATGCATATATAATAGGAATTATTAAAATGATTTTTAATTTCCCTTTTCAACCATCTCCCATTGAAGGCTGAATCATGAGATCATCTCCAAGCAGGTGGAGTATTTGCTCCCTTTAGCAAGGCAGTGATTTTGAAATTCAGGTTTAGACAAAAAGATATTTCAAACTCCTGAAGAGCAAGTTTGAAGGATTCAGAGTAGAGAATTGCACCCTGGCATGATGCCTATGCCAGCTGGACTGTGTGATTTTTCTTCTTTACTGGAAGGATAACATGACATAGCAGAAGTAATACTGCCTTTTCTTCCTGGCATGGATCAAGAGAAGAGAAAATACAAGAAAACAGACAGAAGGTAAGTTGAGAAAATTTTTAGTTCTCTTCTCCCATCTCTTGGTTTGCTGTTTGATGATTTGAGCTGAGGAAGAAAGCAGAGTGGTTTTGACTATACAGCGCAGTTGAATACAGAGATGGGATGACTTTTCATGGTCGTCCTGCACACAAGACATGGTGTCATAGCTTGTGGTACAGAGATGGTTGAAGGCTGTAGCAGAAACTCAGGAGTTTGTAAACAAGGGACAGTTAAGAAATGTAGGGCCCGTTTTTATAAATAAAAATGTACCAGAATGCAGCCACATCCATCATTTTATGTAGCTGCCTTTGAGCTTCAAGGGCAGAGTTAATTTTTTTGCAACAGAAGCCATTTGCCATCAAGTCTAAAATTAATTATTCTTTATACCTTTAACAAAAAGTTTCTAACTCCTATTCTAGAGCTTTGACAGGGCACAAGGTAAGGTCCAATCTGGCAGTCTTGAGCAAGCCTAGATAGAACAGGTCACACATTAGACCTCCTCCAGAAATTGCCAGATATGGGAGAGGTGTTCTTGGAGCAGACCATGCCTGAGAAGCAGTGAAGTATGACACAGGTTTCTTCTGCCTTCCCAAGGCCAACTGTGTACATCTCTTCTCAACTACTGCGTATTGGAAGATTTAGAAGTGATCATAAGAGTATTCACACCATGGAAAATGGCAAATGCTAAAGTCAGATTTTGTTTGTGTATTTTCAGAGAGACAGTTTTCAATCATTTAGTAGTACACCACTGCTTAGAAAACCAAGGAGGAGGCAGAGCTCACAGGGTTTATGGTTATACAAGGATCTCACTGATATCCCAAAACCCATCTTAGAGAAATGCTAGAGGACGGGCAGACATCCATGTAAGTAAGCATTTTTATTTAAAAATAAGAATTACCACCAGGCATGGTGGCTCATGCCTGTAATCCCAGCACTTTGGGAGGCCGAGGCGGGCGGATCACGAGGTCAGGAGGTCGAGACCATCCTGGTCAACATGGTGAAATCCTGTGTCTACTACTAAAAATTACAAAAATTAGCTGGGTGTGGTGGCGCATGGCTATAATCCCAGCTACTCAGGAGCTGAGGCAGGAGAATTGCTTGAACCTGGGAGGCGGAGGTCACAGTGAGCTGAGATCATGTCATTGCACTCCAGCCTGGTGCCTGGCAACAGAGCAAGACTCTGTCTCAAAAAAAATAAAAAAATAAAAAGAATTACTACCCTAGCCTATTTTTTAAAACAGATGTTTAAAAGTCATTGATTTAGCTAATTGTTTATTTATGTGTTTTTGTTACCCTGCAACTGGGTTCCTGAGCCAAACCAAACCAGTTAATGAACTTGTTCCTACAGGTAAGATTTTTGTAGTAGAACATTTCCAGATGCATGTCTATATATGAATATACATTAAATTTTATTAAATATGAAATATACACAGATTTTATTCTTTTTTTAAAGCTTAATTACAAGTAATGTCTTTCATAAAATTAAATATTCTTAAAAGACCATAATTTAAAAGTAAATCCATACATTTTATCTTTTTTTCTTTTTATAGCTTTAGCAATTCCCTCCTACCCCCTGTTCCCAACATTTAAGATACATATACAAGAAGAAATTAGGGGGATTTACTACCATCCATGAACTGGAGGCTTTCCAACTTTAATTCTTAATGCACCAATTTTATAATTTCTCTTTAATACATTCGTGTAGATTCACCTTTGCAGCACACAACACTCACACTTCCAGGACTTCAAGGATTCCTTTGGGGAAAAAGTTCTGTATTCACACGTTGACAAACTTCAAACAGCTAATAATACAGATATGAAAAGCAAAAATGTAGATTTTTAAAATATGGAGATTGAGTTCACAATATAAAAACACATATTTGAAAAGTGTTTAAATATAAGGGAAATCACAGACAATATGGCAATCATCTGAAAGATAATTCAGATACACAGTTGCAAAAAAAAAAGAAAAAAGTTCTTCAAAAGAACAAAGGGCAATATTACAATCAAGAAGTAATACGCTGAGGTTCTCTGCCAGCTGAATATTATACTTTTAAACCTGCGTCTAAAGATCTGTTGATCAAGTGGCATATAAATTCCTCATCATATTTCCACACTGGGGATGGATAGCGTTAATTCAATTATTTTTAATTGAAGGGCACTGGAATTCACTGAAATCTTTAAAAATGAAGGTTTCCAAAGTATTACAAAAGGTGAATATTCTATTACTAGGCTTGTCTTGTTGGAGATTATTAACCACATGGAGATAAGGCTTTTTTCTACCTAGAAATGATGAAAAAAGCTCTAATAATGCATTCTCCAAAATACTGCACATTCGTAGTCTATAATTTCATAATTCATTTTTTCAAGTACAGGTTGTATATACATCATATCTGGCACAGTAAAAAAATTTGCCTCCAATTATTTAATTTTAAAACTATAATTTTTGCATTTTTTAAAAAAACTTTTAAAATGTTGACTTAAATTTACATAGTTCCACAGCTCCACATAGCTGAGGAGGCCTCACAATCATGATGGAAGATGAAGGGCACATCTCACATGGCAGGAGACAAGATGAGAAAGCTTGTGTGGGGAAACTCCTTTTTGTAAAACCATCAAATCATATAAGACATACTCACTACCATGAGAATAGCATGGGAAAGACCCACCTCCATGATTCAGTTACCTCCCAGCAGGTCCTTCCCACAACACATGGGAATCGTGGGCGTTACAATTTAAGATGAGATTTGGGTGGAAGCACAGCCACATTATATCATATAGATTTTATGTGACTTATCTATTTTATAAAGCTTTCTCCTACAAACGTAACACATCATGTTATGTGTTTTTAAAATAAGACCATTCAATATAAATATTATCATCTTGACAAATACTTATCAAAATCTTGCATTTTTCTACTGGGATCCAGGAGATACTTGTAATGTAATTTAGAATCCTACATAGTTGGCCAGATGTGGTGACTCACACCTACAATCCCACCACTTTGGCAGGCTGAGAGCGGTGGATCACCTGAGGTGAGGAGTTCAAGATCAGCCTAACCAACATAGAGAAACCCAGTCTTCACTAAAAATACAAAAAAATTAGCCACGCATGGTGGCGGGCACCTGTAATCCCAGCTACTCAGGAGGCTGAGGCAGGAGAATCCCTTGAACCTAGGAGGCAGAGGTCGCAGTGAGCTGAGATCACACCATTGCACTCCAGCTTGGGTGACAAGAGCAAAATTCTATCTCAAAAAAAAAAAAAAAAAAAAAGAATCCCACATAGTTAACAAAGACAAATGCATGCAAAGTTAGGCTTTGAAATTTTGCTTAAAATGTTCTTTCTCATGTTTCAAAAACTTAGAATTTTCTTTATTTTGTTCTGTAATTTAACCCAGTATATAGTAAATGTTTTCTTGGAAGTCTCCCAAACAGAAGGCTCTTAGGCCTTGATATCAATGATCGTCATTCTAATCTAACAAGCTTACAACTCTAAATTCTGTGACATTCTAAATTCTTCAAAAACAACACAAATCCTCTCTTTGTAAATGAGATCAGCCAACAAGTTAGTAGAGAATCCAACATTTTAAAATTCTCTGCATCCATTAAATGCCCCTTCATTAAACTTAATCTGCATTTCAAACATAATATTTATTATACTCCTCTGGACCTGTTATACTCTGGGCATAAGATAGTGGTCCAGGAAAGGGACAAGTTCTATATTTTTGCCAAGACATTTTAATCATTACAGAGGAGTTTTTCTTTTTGTTTTGGTATCTATGACTACTTCTCTGTGTGTGTGGTTTTTTATTCTCTCTCTCTCTCTTTCACATTTTCTGCTATAGTTTCTGATTAATATTTTCAGGCTCTCCACATGTGAGGGGATCAATTAATGATCATGTGTCTTTTATAATTCCCCATCTTCCACAAAATACAGTGTTTCCATCTGTTTATAAAATTTGTTCAGGTTGTTGCTTAGATTGGGAGGGTAAGGATGGTTTCAGGATAAAACTGTTCCACCTCAGATCATCAGATACTATTAATAGATGCTCATAAGGAGCGCACAAGCTAGCTACCTCATGTGTGCAGTTCACAAAAGAGTTCGCACTCCTGTAAGAATCTAATGCTGCCGCTGATCTGACAGGAGTCAGAGCTCAGGCGGTAAACTAGCTCGACAGCAGCTCACCTCCTGCTGTGTGGTCCATGGCCTGGGGGTTGGGGACCTTGAGGTCTTAGATGATTCAGGATATATTCCAGGAGCCATCAAGAGAAAGTGGAGCTGCTGGTTAATCTTGTGGGGTTATCAGTTCTACTACTTAGCATACACTAAGAGATTAAACATGTTTAGCTTAAGCTGAGCATGGTAAGGTTTTCTTTCAAAACTTTAGACAGCAGAGCATACACAGAAAGTCCATAAAACAGAGGGACCAAATTAAAGCACATAGAAAAAAAATGCCTTGTTCTCTCCCATGTTCTCCTGCTCTCCTTCTCTCTATTGGTCTATCACTCATTCTCTCTCATTGTCTATCTGTCCTACGGTCTATCTCCTAAAGAGAGGTTAGGATAAAAGAGAGACCAGGTGGAGAAATAGACTGAATCTATGATCCTTATTTGAAATGACAAAATCTTTTCTGAATAGAGGACAATGCACACATAGAACTTTGTGGCGGGTCGTGGTGGTTCACGCCTGTACGTTGGGAGGCCAAGGTGGGTGGATCATGAGGTCAAGAGATGGAGACCATTCTTGCCAACATGGTGAAACACTGTCTCTACTAAAAATACAAAAATTAGTCAGGTATGGTGGCGCATGCCTGTAGTCTGAGCTACTCAGGAAGCTGAGGCAGGAGAATGGCTTGAACTCGGGAGGCAGAGATTGCAGTGAACTGAGATCGGGCCACTGCACTCCAGCCTGGTAACAGAGTGAGACTCCATTTAAAAAAAATAAAAGAAAAGAAAAAAGCAAGATAAAAAAAGAAATATATCTTTGCAATAAAATCTTTTGGCTGGCAAGAAAAGAATGAATACTGAGAAAAGGATGTCTACCCATCAGTCATACAATTTGAACACTTCCTTCTTCCTATAGCCTACCTCCATTGTCCAGAGATTCATACTTTTGCTGATACTTCCAAGAATTTGCCAAACTCTTGGTAAAAGAGACTATAGATCAGACATTTTTGGAACATGGATTTTGTCATTTAATTAAGATACAGAAGGTGATGGTGGGATTAATCACCAGCCTGAAGCATACAATTACCACTGACAATTATGATGAATGTAAACATTTTAAACAAAATTCTCCTGTGTTTGGATACTTACTTCATATCAAAGTTTTAATTACATTAAAAATTCCTTATGCAAATGCCTTCTACATACATCTTTATAAAGCCTCTGATTATTTCTATAAGTGAGATTATTAAAAGTAGAGAGGCAAACTGTGTGTGAGCTCTTGAGACAGACACCATGATGTTGAAATCTGGCTCTAATACATATCAACTGTGAGCCCTGAGTTCATTTACTTAAGCCCTCGGTACCCCAGTTTTCTCATCTGTAAAAGAGAAGTGAAAATAACTACGTCATAGACTTGTAAGATTATGTAGGTTAATATTTACAAAGCATGTAGAGTACTATTTTGACCACAGTATAAATCAGACAAAAGCATATTTTAATATTTTAATATATGTTACTGAAACATGTTCCAGAAATTAGTTATAGTAGTATTACCTTTTTAACACATTTTTTTTAATTAGATTTTTGAGACAGTCTGTTGCTCAGGCTGGAGTGCAGTGGTGGTCATAGCACACTATAGCTTCAGACTGCTGGGCTCAGGTGATCCTCCTACCTCAGCCTCCTGAGTAGATGGAACTACAGGTGTGTGCCACCACACTTAGAGGCAGGGCCTCACTATATTGCCCAGGCTGGTCTCAAACTCCTGGCCTCAAGCTATTCTCCTGTCTTGGCCTCCCAAGTGCTCAGATTACAGTTGTAGTTGTAATTGGTTTCAACAAGCTAACTATGAAGGACACATTTTCAACATACTTAACACCCTTTATATGTTCATTTTTATTCTCCTTTTACAATATGGTAGAAAATATAATTATGTTCACATTTGCAAATCTTGGTTGTTAATAGTTTTTCTTTCATAATTTTTTCTTTACACACTTTTTTTCATTTGCAGTACTATTTATTGTAAAAGTTGTCAACATAATAAAAGAAGTACAAATATTTTTTATTGCTTTTAGTTTTTTTTAAATTTCCAACTTTTATTTTAAGTTCATGGGTACATGTACAGGATGTGCAGGTTTGTTACATGGGTAGATATGTGCCATGGAGGTTTGCTGCACAGGTCATCCCATTACCTAGGTATTAAGTCCAGCATCCATTAGCTATTATTTCTGATCCTCTCCCTCCTCCCACCCCCCATACTCTGACAGGCCCCGGTGTATGCTGTTCCCTCCATGTGTCCATTTAGCTCCCACTTATGAGTGAGAACACATGGTATTTGGTTTTCTGTTCCTGCATTAGTGCGCTAAGGATAACGGCCCCCAGCTCCACCCGAGTTCCTGTAAACGACATGATCTCATTCCCTTTTATGGCTTCGTAGTATTCTGTGGTGTATATGTGCCACATTTTCTTTATCTAGTCTATCATGGACAGGCTTTTAGGTGGATTCTATGCCTTTGATATTGTGAATAGTGCTGCAGTGAACATATGTGTGCATGTGTCTTTATAACAAAATGATTTACGTTCCTTTGGGTATGTACCCAGTAATGGGATTGCTTGATGGAATGGTATTTTTGCCTCTAGGCATTTGAAGAATTGCCACACTGTCTTCTACAATGATTGAGCTAATTTACACTGCTACCAACAGTGTAAAATCATTCCTTTTTCTCCACAACCTCACCAGCATCTGTTATTTTTTGACTTTCTAATAATGGCCATTCTGACTGGTGTGAGATGGTATCTCATTGTGGCTTTGATTTGCATTTCTCTGCTCTTTGCCCCTTTATAGGATATTTACGTGGGTTTTTAAAAACATATTATTCTGTAAAGTTCTTTGACTTTAGCAATAATATGTAATTACTCATCAAATGAATGGCAAATATTTTTGGAGCTTTTTTTTAGATCTTTTTATCATGTCATTAAACCATATATATACAATTATATAATGTCATTAAACCATATATATATTTTTTTCTTTATGATCTCTTCCTTTGTGATTTCACTTTTATCATTAGATATATTCTGATCTCAATAATAAAAATATATTCATTTAAATTTATTTTTGGCTTCAAGTTCTTCAATTAATTATGCTAATCTCTCTGGAATTTGTACAATAATAAGACATAAGATTAGAGCATACCTTAATTGTTTTCTAATTAAGCTGTTATCACAACCTCTCTGATATTTTATTTAATCACTATCATTTGTTTCTATCTTAACATGACTGTCTCATTAAGTTGTGTACCAATTCAATCTCATTTCTAAAGGTAAAATAAAACTTTTTAACATTATTACAGCTTTGTAGAATATAATTTGATTTCTGAAAAGAATAGTTTTTTTTTTCTCATTCCTTTTCCTTTTCTTTAACTTGTTTTTTTTTTTTTTTTTTTTTTTTTTTTTTTTTTTTTTTTTTTTTTTTTTTTTTTTTTTTTTTTTTTTTTTTTTTTTTTTTTTTTTTTTTTTTTTGAGATGGAGTCTGGCTCTTCTTGCCCAGGCTGGAGTGCAATAGCACGATCTTGGCTCTCCACAACCTACTCCTCCCAGGTTCAAGTAATTCTCCTGCCTCAGCCTCCCAAGTAGCTGGGATTATAGGCATGCGCCACCAAGCCTGGCTAATTTTTTGTATTTTTAGTAGAGATGGGGTTTCTCCATGTTGGTAAGGCTGGTCTTGAACTCCAGATCTCAGTTGATTTGCCCACCTCGGGCTCTGAAAGTGCTGGGATTATAGGCATAAGCCACCACGACTCGCCCTTTCCTTTTACTTTCATACTCCTTTCCTTACAACAAGGACATGGGCTATTGTCCTAATCCTGTTCCTCTTAAGACCTGAAGTTCTGTGTCCTTGAAGATTTCTGAAAAGATTTGCCTTTCTCATTAACAACAATAATTTAAAAAAAGTCAGAGAGAGATAAGCAGACAGAAATCCACATTTTTAAATGTTGGATTTGACTTAATTTTATGAATATAGGATACTGGGTCTACAGGATGGCTGTCCTGTGAATAAGAGAAGGAAGCTGACCCAGATTCCTGAATTGCTGAGAAGCCGAATTATCTAACCCTTGAACCACCTACTATTGATATATTTTAATACTGAATAATTAAAACCAACAATAATACATCCAGCTTTTAAGAACATCCTAGCTGGTTTGTTTGCTGGTTTTATTAAACTGACATGTCTTTACTGAGCCAGCATTTGATTTAACTTTTCCCCCGATTTCTACCAAGTAAAGACCAACGTTCTTAGATCAACTTCAGGTTCTCGCCTTATCTTATTTCCGGTTTCATTTCTGGTTGTGTTTTTTGTTTGTTTGCTTTTAATAGTTGCATATTCAGATTTACCTCCTTTCGATTGTATATAATTTATTTGTCATCCAAACACCAATTTCTAGCTAAGATATCCTTTCTACTCGTTCCTCCTGAAATTCTCTCTGGTCTTCAAGAACAGTCACGGATTCCAATAATTTATGAACATAATTCTTACAGCATAACTGAAATACAATTGTTATACTTATAGAACATAATTGGAGTCCGCTTGCTCAGCACAGTAAAACGAGGTATCTACATGGAGGATTGCAGCAACAGAAGAAAAGGCATTTATTGCAAGGAACCCATCAAAGAGGACCAGGCAGCCAAGTGCTCAAATCCTAACCTTCCCAATGGCTTGCAGGCAAGTGTTTTTAAAGGCAAGTATAAATTTCAGGAAAGTGGAAGCTACAGGCAAAATCATAAATCAGTACATGGAGATTACACATTGGTTTAGGCTTAAAAGGGTGGGATATTTTGAAGCAGGAATGGTGGAGCTTACAGGTGGTAGATAGATTCTGAGATTTTCTGATTTGCAATTTGTTAAGGAAGAGAAGTTTTGTTTAAAAATTTGGGGTCAGTAGAAAAATATTAACTGGCTGGGGATGGGGAGTGATTTCTCCAATCCCCTCAGGAAGAAATTTAGAAAAAAGGACAATGGTTAAAGTCCATCTTAACTTTGCCCTTATCTGTGCCCATGCATGCTTTGGTGAAGATCCTCAGTGGAGGTCCAAGTTTCTGAAAGGCAACTCAGGGACATATGTTAAGTTATTATCCCTAGTTTCTATGAGGAAAGCAAATTATCTCCAGAACTCTGACTTCCTTGGCTATTGTTGTAAGCTACTATTACCTTCTTGTTTAACAAGCTACTTATTTAGTTCTGGGGCTAGTTTGGTACCTGAAGTTATTCTTGAGGAGCTCAGGATTTTCTTTTATTTCCATGCTTGGAGGGCTTCAGTTTCCTAAAAAGGCGATCCTTGCTCTATCTTACAATGTCTCTTTACCCTGAATGCCAACAGCATTTGGCTTCTATTATTCAAATGACAGAAGGACTAAAACCGTGTAAGAGGACTAAAACCATTACACACAGACACTGTTGTCTAAACTAACATGAATTTACTACTCCACAGTCTGCAATTGACCAGAATTTAATTGTCCAAAAGTTTTTAACACAGGAAGATGAAGATGTTGCAGGGGCCAAGGGGAAGCTTCCCTTTTGTCCTCTGAAGGTTCACTAAAAATGAACAGACAATAAACGGATTTATAAAAGAAAGGGAATACAGATTTATATAACATGCAGAGCCTGAGAAAATCAGAGAAGAATGATTATTCAATAACCCAGTGAGCTCCAGAAGCTTATATACCCTCCTTCATAGGGAAAGAGGAGATAGGTGAGGCATGTAGGCATATGATTTTCAGGGGAAATGAATGAGCCCCCAAAACAATGACCTGAAACAAGATCTTTCTGAGCACTGGAGGAGGTGACAGGTAGGTGATGGGCTGAACTTCACACCATACTCAGACCTATTTGTATCTATTCTTCTTAGAGAATCTCACTGCGAGATTACCTGGAAGGCTTTATTATTATGCAGATAAAACCTTCCAGGTAATCTCGCAGTGAGATTCTCTAAGAAGAATAGATACAAATAGGTCTGAGTATGGTGAAAACTCCCAGTCTCCTCTTCTCCTGTGGGTATTTCCCAGTTTTTTGATGAGATCCCCAGGGAGGTGATGTTAAGACAATAGCATTTCTTTTGGAAAGAAGTTTTCTTAGATAGGAAAATTCCAAGAACGGTTTATCTCACTGATTCCCTAAAGAAGATCAGAGACAGGGAGGTGGGGGAAAGTCAGAGACAGACCTTGAAACCGCTTCTTTAGCTCAGCATGTCAAAGTGTCATACTTGTGGGTATTGTTTTCTGAGCCAGCACTGTGATAACTTTATGGTTTGCTTAAAAACTTCCTGACTGTCCATTTATCTGAACAATAGATGAGTCTACTTTACCTCCTCTCTCAGAATAATATATGCTGAAATCAGCTGAATAAACAGATCTTTATAGTTCAAGATTTACTTAAAGCTGTTCTTTCACTGTGTTCATGAATTCTAAACTATTATATAACAATATTTGCCCAGTTCCAAACAGGCCCTGTGCATTGGAAGCACTGGGAAAATGTAATTAAAAACAAAATCATCTCTCAACTTAGAATTCCTTTCTTCAAAGATATTAGGGAAAGACACAACTTTCATTACTGTATAAGCATTAAACCAGAATGTGATGTGCATTACAGACAATCCACTAAAAGATTGCAAAAACAAAAAGAAATCTCACCCTTTCACATAGTCAAGAACACACATATCATTATACACATATACTCCTTGACTTCTAATCTGGTTACTTTCCAATAAATTCATCATAAGTTGGAAATACTAAAACTCAAAAATGCACTTAATACAGCTAACCTGTTAGCAGTGGTGAATCTGTATGGGTCTGCAGCAACCTCAATTCTCACATCCTCAGAAGAAAGAATTCCACCGAAGGGTATGGGGCAGAGTGAAAGATGGAGACAAGTTTCAGAGCAGGAGTAAAAGTTTATTAAACATGTTAGGGCAGGAATAAAAGGAAGTAAAGCACACTTGGAAGAAGGCCAAGTGGACAACTTGGAAGAGGGCCAAGAGACAAGGGCACAGTTTGGTGTTTGGCTTGGAGTTTTACACATTGGCAATCTGTATACCTAGCAGCTTGCCAGCGCTTGGGAGGAACCGCATGTGCAATGTGTTTACTGGAGTGGTTCACATACTCAGTTAAGGCATTCTTCCTTTACTAATCAAGTGTTCCTAGAAGAAGGCCATACACCAGTTAAATGTGGCTATTTTGCCTCTTAGTGCAAATGTTTAAACCCACCCACCAAGCTCTTGAGATCTCATCAGGAAGCAGCTGATTACTAGTTTTAGGTGTTTCTATCTATTGGGAGACTGCCTTTCCCTGGTGCCAGCTGTGAACAATTATTATTTTAGAAAGATCATGTAACAACCACCTGACCATCACCTGATGGTTGCCAGACATTCCTATTTGGAGTTAGGGTGGCCCTCTCCTGTCCTGCTCATGCCTGACTGGCTACCTACGGAATCATAGCCTAGCCTAACCTACCTTAAACATGCTCCTGTAACTTACATTAGACTACCTTTGGACAGAACATTTGAAAACAAAGTCAACTTTATAATAAAGTGTTGAATATCTCATGTAATTTATTAAATACCGCAGTGAAAATGAAAAACAGAATATTTGCATGAGTATTCACCATTAATACACACATATCAAAGTCAAAAAACTGTCAGTTGAACTGTTGTAAGTCAGGGACCATTCCCACGTTTTGAGATAAAAAATAACTAGTTCTGAAATCAGAGAACTTGACAGCATCATTTGTCACACATAGTTTTTCTTGACGTTACCTGGTAATTGGGGTTACCTTTAGATAAAGAAGAAACAAACTTTTCATATCCTTATGACAAGAGGTAGTTTTGCAACTTGGAACAGGGTACCCACTAAATATATTCTCCTTTCTACAGAAAAGAAAGTGGTGCTTCCTCCCTTGATGTTTACCTTTCAAAGAGATGGCTCACGCCTGTAATCCAAGCGCTTTGGAGGCCAAGGCGGGTGGATCACCTGAGGTCGGGAGTTCAAGACCAGCCTGACCAACATGGTGAAACCCTGTCTTAAAAAAAAAAGAGATGATTTCCAGTCCTTTAGAAATGCATTCCTAGATCACAAAGCTGACAAAATGCCAGTCTGGTCTTCAAAATGATTTATATACATTTCAAAGAGAGAAGTAATTACTTAAAATTACATGCTTAATAAACAAAATGCTCAAAGTAAAAGGAGGGGAGGGAAATCTCTTCCCTTACTTTCAACATGAAAAATTTGGCTTTTACTCTTAAATTGTGTTTGTCCTTAGAAAAGATCCATCTTAAATGAGATCATCCAAACCTTTTTAATATACTGCCATTGATGTCTCCCATCTGCGACTGTACTAAGATAGTTAAGGTAGTAGTTGCCCCTATTGCAGAAAGAGCAAATTTGAATTTGATTTATACACACGTTATTTTGATGGCATTTTTAGCCTTATTGCTGGAAATGAACAACTACTATCTTATATTAATTTTTGAAACTATCGTATACCCTCTAGTAGATTGTAACCTACTATAGGGTAGAAAGTATTTTTGTGGCCGGGCGTGGTGGCTCACACCTATAATCCCAGCACTTTGGGAGGCCGAGGCGGGTGGATCACGAGGTCAAGAGATCGAGACCATCCTGGTCAACATGGTGAAACCCCGTCTCGACTAAAAATACAAAAATTAGCTGGGCATGGTGGCACGTGCCTGTAGTCCCAGCTACTCGGGAGGCTGAGGCAGGAGAATTGCTTGAACTCAGGAGGCGGAGGTTGCGGTGAGCCGAGATCGCGCCATTGCACTCTAGCCTGGGCAACAAGAGCGAAACTCCGTCTCAAAAAAAAAAAAAAAAAAAAAAAAAAGAAAGTATTTTTGTGTCGTCAATTTATACTTTGTTTTAATTTTCTCTTGTGGTTAACGTACCCCACACTCACTTGACAATCAGTGAATAAACAAACTTTCTTCAGTAGTCACAACAATGCCTTATCCATATTTTGTGATGTGAATACGATAAAATTAACTGACTGTCTCTGGTAGACAATTCATAATTATCTTTCATTACTCGGAACACAATGTGATCATAAATACAAACAAAATAGTATCTCTCATTTAGTGCAAACTGAGTAAAATGACTGATACAATCAAGTACAACATCTCTTCCATAAATTAGTATTATTTTATCATATCTGCAGTAAAATACATGTAAATTGCAGGTTTTAACAGACAGGAATTACTAGATTTCTTAACACACCTTTTAAATTACTTCTCACTCATTATGAATCCTTTCTAGTTCTGAGACTTATGATTATGGACTGGTTCTTCATTTTCTAAAAGAATATGCTTTTTATAAAGCACTTCAGAGATGCCTAAGCCTGCATTCCTCTAAAAATGACCTCCCAGAAGAGATGTTTTGGAGAGATGTTAAGCCGGTTTCATTCCTAATTAACCCCCTACCCAGGCATTGTACAGTTTCTCAATCATCATAAATACCACAGATCTCTTCTTTTCTTTAAACATGCCAGAGAGCAAGGGGTCCTGCTGTTACTAGACAAAAGCAAGATGCTAATACAAAGTTAGCCATGACCTTTATCCTCTATCAGAGTCATCAAGCAGTAGCTACTTCAAGATCACAGATGAAATAGCAATACTTAAAGTGGTAATAAAAACTATGTTCCAATTAGGAAAAAAAAGGATATTGCAAATTTTTTATTTGATACTCTCATTTAAATCGCAGGAAGCCTACTGAAATTGCTCAAGAACAGGTTAGAAAGTTTATTTGACCTATACATTGCAATTGCCAAATATGTTCCAAGATAGGCAATTAAAGTGGGCTAGCAAAGAGTTTGCCTTCGATGAAAATATCACTCTTAAATGAAGTAAGACATTTACTTAATTCCAAAAATACTTGGCAGAGTTAGTCACATGTTTTTTGTCTATGTGCTAGACATTCTCCTGAGTCATGCTTGATTTTGTACTTCCAAAATTCAGCAACCTTTCCATTTCAGCAGAAACCTTTTCTTCAACTTAGATAACTACTTCCAGATGAATTAATGATGTCTGCTATTCTTCCCAGATATAAAGAAATAAGAAGAAATTAACAAGCATACTATGCTATTCTTTATTTTTAAAGATTAACAAATTAAGATTAAAATATAAACATTAGAAAGATGTACTTATGCGCAGAAAGAGAATTATCCCTTTTCTGTTCATCATAAGGGTTTTAGCCAACACTCCTCTAACAAAAGTCAGGTTAACAACAGAAAAGCATAACAAATTTATTAACATATATAAACATGATAGCCACATAAAAAAGTTGCAAACTCAGAGAAGGACCAGATAAATGACACTTAAATAACCCTTTCATTGGGGTGAGGAAAGTGGATATATAGCAAATGAATGGGCTAAAAGACCAGACAATGGTTTGTAAATGATTTCTCTTTGCTGAATGGAGCCAAAGGACAAACAGTAGCTTGCAAACAAGTTACAGGAATGTGAGGGGTGGAACTGCGTTGTGAACCAAGGTTATCTTATTATGCGAATACATTCCTCCACATAATCTCTAGGAACTACCCTCAGAAAAACAGAGGAAAACCCTATCTAGTCATTGTGATAATTTGCAGTTTCTTCTCTTCACCACTGGTTAGCTTTTTCTGGTTATTTGATGAGATACCTAGGAAGGAGTCATAAGAAAATTGCATTTCTTTCAGAAAGAAGTTTCCTGAGTCAGAGAGAAGCCCACCCAATTCTTTGGAAAAAAAAAAAAAAAAACAATCAGAGAGATGAGGAGACAGGAGATGCTTTGAGAGAGCTGTTGATTCTAAGGCTTATTTCTGAGGCCTTTCAATTTTTGTTATTTCAAAGTACTTAGCATGCCAAAGCACCATATTTTGGGGTATCATTTTCTGAGCCAACAATTTTTTTTCTGAGAGTGTATATAATGGGATCATCTAAATCAGTCTGGAACTTGAGCAAAAGTTTCATAAAAAAAGTGATATAGGTTCTGAGAAATAAAGATTTAGGCAGTATTGGTGAGGCAAAGTGTGGTGGACCTGAAGTGTTCCAGCAGTTGGAGGCTCTGAGGTGGGTGAAAATTTTGAGGAACAAAAAGGAGACCCAAGGGACCTGGCTGCCGATGTGTGACATGGAATACATCCAGAGAAAGACACAAAGACAAGGCTGTATAGGACATTTGAGGTTGATAAAAATTATTTGTTTGGCCAAACTTCAGCCAAGCCTCTCATTCTCATGTTAGACCCATCTGTACCAAACAGTTTTGGCAAAGAACCCAGCTAAGTCAGTTTAGCAAGAACACTAATCTTTGATATCTGATCAGGTTTCTCATCTTTCACTATCCCCCAAGTAATGTCTAATCATCCTGGCCTGTCTTCAGCAAAAATTCTGTGAAGTTCCTCAGTAATTTTTTATCTACTGACCCCCACCCTGTCCCTTGTTGTAAATTCCCACTTGCTCATTCTAAGTTGAACCCAATCTTTATCCTCCACTTGCAAAATTCTGTTGCCGTGGTCCCTACAGTTATCATGATAGCCCTGAATAAAGTCATCCTTACCTTGCTTTAACAAAATATCATTAAATAATTATTTTAGTGAAATTATATGGAGGATAGCATATATCCTACAAGCAAGGAAAATGTCTGAAAGTTCTAAATAGCACTTGGTAAGTAATGTTAAAGAGAATCAGAGCTGGACAGTAGCCAAAGTGGTGAAGTCAGATTTACTCAGAGCTACTGCCATAGGGAAAAGAGACCTCGGTTTAGAACTGGGCCCAAATCTGAATACAACAGAAAGAGTAAGGATTCGTAGCCAAGTGGGTCAGGGTTGGTGGATCAAATATTTCCAAGCAGAAACATCATGCCGAAGGG
The DNA here is from genome assembly GCA_004027835.1 of Alouatta palliata. Taxonomy (NCBI): domain Eukaryota; kingdom Metazoa; phylum Chordata; class Mammalia; order Primates; family Atelidae; genus Alouatta; species Alouatta palliata. The sequence goes on along the minus strand of PVKV010003459.1, from coordinate 98,654 downwards.
GAGACTCTGGCTCCATCAATTAGGTTGAATTCTTTGCTAAAGGTGGGCCAGGATGATCAGATATCACTCAGGAGGTAGTAGGGTATAAGAACTTTGATTGTGTATTGAAAGTGATCAGGTATCAAGGGTGGTGAAGTCTCCTAAGCTGACCTAGCAAGATTTTTTTTTTTTTTTTTTTTTTTTTTTTGAGACAGGGTCTCTATCTATCACCCAGACTGGAATTCAGTGGCACAATCATAGTTCACTGCAGCCTTAAACTCTTGGGCTCAAGGGATTCTCCCACCTCAATCTCAGAAGTTGCTGAGACTACTTGCTGGTTGTGTGTCACCATGCCCTGCTACTTTTTTATATTGTTTTAAAGACAGGGTCTCATTTTGTTGCCCAGGCTTGTATTTAACTCCTGGGCTTAAGCACTCTTCCTGCCTTGGCCTCCTCAAGTGTTGAGATTACAAGAGTGAGCCAATACACCCAGCCAAGATTCTTGCTACAATCGAGCAATGCAGGCTCAATAATCATTGATTCTAAGGTTAAAGTTTAGAGGGCTTACAGGAGCCTGACAGAATTTGGTCAAGGGTAGTTTTTGTTGGTACTAAACTATATGATATGTGTTTTAATAAGGTTTTAATTTAAAGATATACAAGCATCCAAACACTAACTAGAAATTATAATACTGGAAGTTCACATGCTTCCTCCAGGGAACAGGACCAGGATAAATGGTGAGTAGGTAGGTATCAGAGAGATGCAGAAAGGAACCTGCTGAGTTGCATGGCTAGCTCTCTGGAAATACCTCTTTTTGAGTCAGGAACAAGCATTTGGAGCGGGCTCCTGAAATCTTAAGTGCATTTTGTCTATTGTATTATTACACAATGAAAATCCTAAATTGTATTACTAAGTCAATTGAACCATTGTGATCATATTTTTAATATTCAATACCTAGATAAATACTCTAAAAATTACTTTTTAGTTCATATATATGTAAATATCTATATGAGACTTAAAGTAGCATGATTTATTTTCAAATGCAGCTTGCTAAGCCAATCTCAGATTTACAGTTGGACAGAAAAGGAAAATATGAAGAACTGATTTTTCCATAAAGTATCATCTTAATCTAGAAAACTGATGCCACTCAGTTGGGGATAAAAAGTAAAATAAGTAAATTGAATCAATGAATCACTGAATTACTGAAATGAGCCACATTGTCATATACTTTAGTGTCTGTCCATCTTAAAACTCCTCTTTGTAGCAATAGATAAATTTGCATGTTTTAGAAGATGAGTTAAATGATCTAAAGACAAAGAGAATTTACAGGTTAAATAAAAACAAACATACAATCCTCTATTGTAAGCTACTTACTATCTATAAGTTATTAAATAAAGTAACTGTACTGAAAGCTATTTCTCAGAAAAGAAGGAAAATTTGCTACAATGCTCACCTGTCATTTTGAAATAAACTCTTATTCCCCAAACTTTGGCTCTGGTGACATTAAGATTGAAAGAAATGTCACTGATGTCTCTCCCTTCTGGACCACAGGTCTTAGGTCACATAGTTCAAATATAGCCTTTCTCAGTAGCTGACAGTGCTATTCTCTTACTGAATAAGATACTGCTACCGCTGTTACACAAACTAATACCTACTTAAACTGAGGTCTAAACATCTGGTTAAACACTAGAGATAACTGTAATATTGCTTTCTGCCACTTTATTATTGTTTTTTTTTTATGTTCAGATCAATATTGACACCAATTTCTAAACACATGAGCTCAGAGTCAATGAAAGTTTAAAAGATTTCCCATTAACAAGTTGAGATTTAAATATATACTAACAAATTGCAATATGAGAGTGAAAACAGTGCAAATATGCTTCTTTTTCTAGTTCCTATCTGTGACTATTAAGAGCACTCTAAGAGAAAAACATATCCCACCATATAAACAATAAGTTGTACGACTACAGAAGCTAGAAACAGAAGAATATACTATAGGCTGGCTATGCAATATTACTGTGCATTTCATAAAGCCCTAAGATGGTGAAGATTACCAACTTCCTTAGAATTTTAGTCTATTTCTTTTTGTTTTCCATCATGCAATCTGCTCTCTAATCAGAATTATTTCTGTATTTTATCTTTAACAAATCAACTTTAGACCCATCCCTTGCCTTTGCAATTGCTCTTACTTTTGCTTCAAATATATTTTTCTTCATTTTCTTCTTCTTTAGATGCCGATTATTCACAATATGGCTTAGGTTTCACCTGTTCTGCCAAATTTTTTCTGATTATTTCTTCTTTATTGCAAAAGAAAACATTCATTTTTGTTACAGTAAATAAACTCTATATGTTTCTATATGTGTTGACTGAAGGTGAGTTAGAGGTCAGCTCTGGGTTAACAGATGTCTACTGGATTAGGCTGGATTTGACTGGACTGATTGGCTTCATGTATCTTCTAGTTCCAGAACACAATCTAGGACTGACTACTACCTGGGACATATTACTCTTAAGGCAAATGCCTGAAATATATTACATAGCTGCACCCAAAGATCCTTCTTGAGCTGTCCTGTTAAATGTCAAGTCTACTCTTACTTCATTCCCAAACAAGTAATTTAATGAAATTGCAATAGTAAAGTATACTTTACTTTCTGTGAGATACTATTTTATAATACTCTTAAAGAAAGAATCAGTATTCAAATAATAATGCCAATTACCCCGATCTGTGCTCTTGACTGCACATAATTGGTTTCTCCCTGCATGAAAAACACACACAATACTTCTCCAGGAATAAAGCAAATGGTTCTTTCAATCAAGTCCTGTAGCTTATTATCTCAATGGGGCCCAGATGCTGCTCTTTTTGATCTGGAAACATGAAATAATAATCTAAGAATATTCTCTATTTCCAATATTTGATTGTGAAACAGGGATACTAAAATAAACATTTTCAGTCAACTAGAGGAAGAGGAGATGACACAAAAAGTCACTGCTCCATTGCAAGTAATCCCTCTGTGACAATTGAAAGACTGCCATCTCCACTGCAGGAAATGTTTCCTGATTAGACCCCAGTTAAAACCACTGTGTGTTGCTTACCCATCTTTGTTTCTCAAAACTTTGTCTCTTCTCTCTGGAAGGCTCTTCTTTCTTCCTCACCTTCCTTGACCATATCAGAAAGGCATAGGGAGCATATGTCAGTCGTGGCAAATGAGCACCTTTGCCTGTTTTCTGCCACTAGGAAATTGAAAGCCTAAGGATTGTTTGCCTTCTAGTTATTAGACTAGGCTTAGAGTATTTTGGAAAATATATACCTTGCAAAACCTTTTTGGCTTTTAGCTGTTTGATTTTAGTCAGCTCCTTATGCCAATAGTCACACCCACAATTGTTTTTGAGACATATGATATCTCTTATCCAAACTTTGTGATAGGTGTGGTGATCTTAACAGGCTTCTTTGGGACCATGTATTTGGTCTCTTTTCCTTCATCATAAGTAAATGAGAAATCTTAGCAAGGAGCTTGATGACCTCTCACCACTACTGCCTTGATTTGATGTTTGTCCCAGAGTTTATCTTCATTGGTTTTTGTGGCTCATGTCTTTTCTCAGGTTTACTTCTTACTGATTGCAGTTGCATGCTTCTTTCAAATGTACAAGTCCTGAATTGTGAGGATTCTCTTCTTGTCTCTTTCATCTCTGATTGCCCACAGCTTAACTTTTTTACAAACTTGTCTGTTTCCTGTGGTATCATAGCAAACACAGCTAATAACAAAGCTAGGGACACAGAATCATCACATCCATTTCCTAATTTTATGATAGGCAGAAGAGTATTACCAAGTATTTTGGCTTGAATACGTGGATTGTCGTTTGTCTAAACTTCCTTCAAGGTTTTTATGCCGCCTGTCAGTTAGCCCAAAGGCAGTCACACTTGTTGATTTTAGATGTGCTGTGGTAGCATGCTTACTGTTGTATTAACTTCTGTATGAATTCTGCAATTACAACAGTCTGAAAATATCAGCATTTTACAACAACACTTATGTCTCACTCATGGTACAATAAGGATGACAAGTTGGCAGCTGTGCTGCTCAGCTCTGTTCCCCTATGTCTTCCCATTTTTGGACTGAATGAAGCAGCCCCTATCTGGAACATGGTATTCTGTCCTGGAAAAATACAGAAATAAGAGAAGGGCTGAGTCAGACCATGCAGTCATATTTAAAATTCTGTTCTGACATAAATATCACATTCATTCACAATCCATTGATCAAAGCACACTGCATGATAAAAAGCTAAAAACCAATGAGATCGGTGCATAATTTCTTCCCACAGAATGTCTGAAAAAGTTGTACGATAGTGGGTGGGAATGCATAAGACTACTACAAGGGAGTGTATATGATGCAATAATCTATTCAATCCCTATTTCATTCAATGTTATATCTCTTTATGTACTAAATTTTGCATGCTTTTTTACTTCAAACTTTGGTTCCAGGTTAGTAAATGTTGGGCTTTCCAAATAGATTGTGACTACTCTGATGCTAACTCAGTATCTTCTATAATTTTTAGTATATTTCAGCGACTGCACACAGCACATTTATTTTCCATGAGGATTTATTGGTTGTATTCCAATCATGTTGGTGGATGAACTCAAGATCCCTGAAGGATTTCTGCTTACACATGGAAGATCATTTGTTTCTCAAATATTCTGATTCACAAGATATTAGAGTTACTATGTTCTTACCAGTGAAATAAATTGAGGTGAAATAAATGCTAACTGATATTTTTTTACAAGCCTGTATATATTTCAGTTAAAAAAATTGCAACTAAAAATTGACTGTTTTTATTCTGTAACATAGAAACTATGTTTAGTAAAGTCTTGGAAAATACAGTGAGGAAAATACATTAAAAAGTTCATGTATTTTTTAAATAAAATAAAATAAAAAATATTTATTTTATACCAAAATGTTTTTTCCCACAATGTCCATTATTTACATTCTTATTACAAGGCAATATTTGTTTAGAACTACAGAAAATCTCTTTTTAATGATATAACCATATTCCAGTATGGATTTGTCATACCTGATTTTTAGTGGTAAACTGCAGGCATCGAAGTGATAAATTGTTATTATAGCTTTGTACATGAAATATTTTGGTCATATATTGATAAAAACAGAGTCCTTAGTTTAATAATTTAATTATCTAAAAATGAGCTACACAGCAAAAATGTAAATAATATAACAGTTTGTCAAACATAAAATTAGAAGTATAACAAAATAATATGTACCACTTAGGAGATTCAGGCTAAGGTGACCTACCTAAGGATACAAGAGAAGGTATACATGAAGAAATCAGGTTAAGAATGTTGGCCTTGGTGCACCTCTGTCTTTTCTGTGGCATTTTTCTTCCTTTTTTCAGGACAGATGGGCCAAGAGTGGCTCCTTGCCTTCCTCCCCTTCCAAGTGCCATACGCAGTAAGCTGGTCAGCGTTCACCACCACTTACTCACGGAGTCTTCCCCTCTGCTGGCAGACGGATCCAGCTCAGTCCAAGTCCAGGAGAAGAAACAGCAATGAAAGGTTTCTCTCCCTATTGGAGAAATCGGTTTGCATAAGAACAAGAGGTTCTTCCCCAGGAATCTTTCTAGCACTGTATTTAAGCTATTTTTCTCCACTAGGTCAGGAATTAATTTTTATGTGAGATTTTGTTTTTCCCTTTTAGAAGATGTTTTACTAGGACAGGACACTAACTATCACTGTGTATATTCTCTGTAAAGTTTTAATCATGAAAAGATTTGAGATTGGTCAAGATGTAGTCAATTTGATGTGCTTTGCATGTCTTTCTGTATGGTTCTGTCAGAAAGAGGGGTACCTTAGCATGGAATGTGGGCATAGGACTCCATAGGCCCACACTGTTCCAGTCAGTCCTGCAAACTGCTCAAGGAGCTGTTTGCTCACGGGCAAACTTTGCGTAGGCCTCCACCTGGTTTTTGTCCTTGGAAGCATGACCTGTAGCCACGGGGCAGTCTGTATTACTTTCAAATGCATCCTGAGCCCCTGGGACTCCTTTGAGAAAAAAGAAGCCTTGTTTTTCATTTTCTCCTCCTCAGTTCTCTCTTCACAGATAGGTAATTGTGACTCCCTACTATGCGACACTTGCCTCAGATGAATCCTCCAAATTGGGAAAAGTTAATTTCCCAAACATTAAACTGGTTGACTTAGGATTGGGCTCAGGGGAAGGGAGCCCAGAAGCCTGAGCTGCTGTCAAAACGGTAGAAGTTTTTTTACCAGGTGGACTTTTGGACTCCCTTTTTCTGTGCAAACTAGTAAAAGTCCTCAAGATTTTCAAGTATTCTTTACCCTGATCTTGCTTATTTTATTTTTATTTTTTTGAAATGGAGTCTCGCTCTGTCTCCCGGGTTACAGTGCAGTGATGCAATCTCAACTCACTGCAACTTCATCCTTCCTTCTAGGTTTCAGCGATTCTCCTGCCTCAGCCTACTGAGTAGCTGGGATTACAGGTGTGTGCCATCACGGCCGGCTAATTTTTTCTGTTTTTTTTTTTTTAGTAGAGAGGAGGTTTCACCATGTTGGCCAGGATGTTCTGTAACTCCTGACCTCAAGTGATCTGCCATCTCGGACTCTTAAAGTGTTGGGATTAAAAGTGTAAGCCAACACACTCAGTCCTTGTTTTATTTTGATAGGTGTTTTTTAATAACCCAGTTTGTCTCTTCTTGCCTTCAGGCCATCAAACTCCAAATGGTCATGCAACCAAAGCCTCAAACAATGGCCTCTTTTGCTGGAGACTCTTGCATAGGCCTTTGAGGGAGCTCTGACTGCTGTTTTCCCAAAAACAGTGCCCCCTTTTAAGCAGGAAGCAGTTAAAATCAGTCTTTCCTTATCCTTATCCTTATCCTTATCCTTATCCTTATCCTTATCCTTATCCTTATCCTTATCCTTATCCTTATCCTTATTCTAACAGAAGTTAGATGTACTTCTTTAGAGGGGGAAGTGATAGAGGCAGGAGGAAGATAAGGGAACCTGCATAAGGTCTTGCTTAAACATGCCCATGGTCTCACTCACTCGTGTTGAACAACGCGAACACATGGACACAGGGAGGGGAGCATCTCACACTGGGGTCTGTCAGGGGGAGAAAAGGGGAGGGACAGCGGGGGGTGGGGAGTTGGGGAGGGATAGCATGGAGAGAAATGCCAGATATAGGTGATGGGGAGGAAGGCAGCAAATCACACTGCCATGTGTGTACCTATGCAACAATCTTGCATGTTCTTCACATGTACCCCCAAACCTAAAATGCAATAAAAAATATATATTAAAAAAAAAAATTCCCATGGTGAAAAAGTCTACTCCTTAACACATGTACAGTAAGCAAAATAAATCAATGTGGAATGGCTCAGACTAAGGGCCCACCTGTGAACTGGGAGAATGGAGTAGATACACAGGAAATTGCACATTATGCAACGAGGAAGAGCATGGCCTCTTCCATTTGTGTGTGGTAGCCAGGTATTCACTCTGAGGTGTGAGCCTGCTGGAAGGATCCCCTCTTTTCTGAAGAGATGTTTCTTTTAATAAACTCTGCTCTCCTCATCTTTCAATTGTTTGTGTGCCTAATTTTTCCTGGTCATGAGACAAGAACCTGGATATTAGCTAAACCAAGGAGCAAAAAGTCCTGCATCCGATTGATTTTGGACATTATAATAAATTTGAATTGATAGTATATGAAGAATAAGGTGGGATATAGAAGAGATAAATTTAGATTGCATGGTAGCTACAATTCATAATTGGTTTGCAGTATCATGTTGTAGAACTCAAAATCAACTATGTAGGATGCAAGGTTAAATATAGCTTTTACTGTTCAGAATGTAGACTTTTTTAGCAATGACATGGTTTTAAGACATATCAATCACAGATAGGCTTTTATTAATTCAATGAGAGTAAAGGTACTTACCAGTAATTTGACTGAAGAATGACAGTATTTAAGAATCTGAGAAACTATAAGATATTTAATGATCTGGTATGTGAGAAATGGAGGATTTTTTAAAAATAGGAAATATACTTTAGTGATCTTTATATGATCAAAGATTAAAAGGTTTAAGAAGCTCCAAACTGATCCAGAGTTGTTTAAAATTTTCCAAATAGCTCATCACTTCATGAGCTTATTCCCAAACCTTATGCATATGTCATCAGTTTTGAGGCAAAAGTTTTCTCTTAGTTCAAACAGTTACACTTTAATCTGAAGTGCATATGCAGGAGAGAAACTTCATAATTCACACATTTTCTAAACAATTCCCAATCTAAATTAGGGAATTGCTTTTGAAATTGTGATTGAATTACCAACAAATGACTCAACAGTTCTTGTGTGATTTTATTGAGTTGATGGCATTTCAGCCATGGAAAATTAGTACAATATCAGCCTACCCACATGTCAATCAAGTCTACCGCTGAAAACATTCATCTCTTTAAAAAGTCAGCAATGGAATTTTTCCTCAGCAGTTTTACGTTTAATGGATTTATATCTCTTGTCTGAGAAGAAAGAAATTATATCTTTGTTAACCACAAAGGAGCATATTTAGTTAATTCAGTAAATAAAATCTTCACTGTTATCTTTAAATTTTCTGTAAAATCTGTTTAAAGAGTATAAATATCAAAATGTTTGTTTTTCAATTTTTTTCACATCTAGCAGTGAATCCAGTTTACAAACGTAGAGCACAGGCTTCTATAACTCACACAGAAGATGCTTAGTACACTTACTTTTTTGATATGAACCTTACTTGCTTGTACATTTCAGATGTCCCACCTGAGCTGTTTCTAAATGTAGCCCCATATTTTTATATTTTTTACTTAAAGATGGTTAACACCTTCTCTCTTTAGATAAACAAGCTAATCAGGCAAATACACACTTATTAAAAATAGAAATCAGGTGAAATATAGTGATCATATGGATTAAATTTGCTCAAGGGTTACTCACTAAACGACCTAATTTTCTGGCTTGAAAATATAAGAGAGGTTGCCTGATGATTTCATATTGCCAACCCAAACCTCACTATGAGTTGATTTTTAGAGGGAAATAGAAAATGACTCAAAAATGTCAGTTATTTATAAAGTCAGAATGATTGCTATACAGTTTTTTGTTCTTTTACTATTAAAATTTAGAAATGATTTATTGAGATTCATTTCTGCATATTAATAAAACATACTCCTTTTTATATTATTTGTAGGGAATGTTTTAAACTATTAATTTTAAGATAATACAACGCTTTTACTCCAAGGCTACTCTACAGTGTTCATCTTTTAAAAGTTCCTTAATTCAAAACCTTTCATTTTTAGAATAGACTTTTTAATAGATCATATGAAATATACAATGGATACGCTTACTGTCTAAACATCTAATAATTGAAATGTAGAGGGAAAGTCAGATTGATTTAATCAGTAGAGATTTTTTTTTTTTTTAAGAAGTAAATATTGGGAAAATTAAACTTTTAAATTACAGGAAAAGAAAGAAAGTTATATGATAAACTCAATGATGTAATTTTTTTATTTCCTCAAGTTTCCATTTACTGGGTCAGAAACCAATTGCATCACTATCTTCTTTAATAGTTTTTCATTCTAATTCTTTAGTTGAATAGATCTATTTTTTAAAATAATTACCTACTCAACCTTTCTGCTAGATAAAATATAAAGGCAAAAACCTCATCTCTGTAACAAATCTTTAGCAATGGAATCATATACACAATTCCAGTAATTTCTCTAGTCTAACATCTAATTATGTACATACCCATTACTTATTTCACAGAAGTGTATGTCAAGCTAATTGGGACTTTTATTAGGCTCTTCATCTACATAGAAAATAAACTCTGGTAAGATGTGCTAGTTAACTGGAATGCTATCTTACATGGAAGGTTGAATGCTTTCTAAGATTTTATTGTTTGAATTTGTTGGTATCATAGTGTAAATCCTATAACTCTGTACATGCTTTTGGCTTATTCAACACTTGTGATGGTGAAGACAATAAAGATTAGATGGAGCTAATACATTTTTCCTGTTTCCAGCAAAAGCCTCTTTCTTCTTCCCACAACGTAGCCGTGACAATCAGCCTTAGAAGACATGAAGAAAAATCTTATTATGTCCTTTGTTTTTGCCTGTCAAGTATCATAAGACACCAAGAAATTCTGTTATGCTTCATTTCCTAGAAACACATATCTATATGAATCTTTAAATTGCTTAACCTGACCCCATTGACATTCATCCAAAATTCTGAAATTCTTCCATTATATTTTTAAATTGCATCATTTGCTGTTAGTGAAATATTTTTAGCCAAAAAATCTCCCCTCATTTTTCCCTCACCTTTTTGTTCCAGTGACACTTGGCTTTCACCTGAGATGATGGTTTTTATCTACAGGTTTTGAAAAACTGAACCTGACAGTGAACAATTACATTCTTTGCTAATTTCTTGAAATTTATTATTCCTCCTACCTAACCCCTTAACCTCCCCACTCTCCTCCCCGTCACTGCTTTAAAACATTTCTCATCAGATTTTACTACCCATTTCTCCTTCTTTTTTGCTCTTTTTTATAGATTTCTGGTCATCTGCCCTTTCTTTCTTTAAGATTTTAACTCTTCACCCTCTAAAACTTTTTCCAATACTGACCTTATTATACTTTCCTTTTTAAAAATGTATTTTAAGTTCTGGAATACACGTGCAGAATGTGCAGGTTTGTTACATAGGTATACGTGTGCTATGGTGGTTTACTGCACCTATTGACCCATCCTGTGAGTTCCCTCCCCTAGCTCCCCACCTCCCAACAGGCCTAGGTGTGTTTTGTCCTCCACCCCATGTCCAGGCATTCTCATTGTTCAACTCCCACTTATGAGTGAGAACATGTGGTGTTTTGTTCTTGTGTTATTTTCCTGAGGTTGATGGTTTCCAGATTGATCCATGTCCCTATCTATCTCATTTGTTTCATGGCTACCAAGTATTCCATGGTGTATATGTGCCACATTTTCTTTATCCAGTCTATCATCGATGGGCATTTGGGTTGCATTTGGGTTGGTTCCATGTCTTTGCTATTATAAATAGTGCCTCAACATATATGTGCATGTGTCTTCATAATAAAATGATTTATGCTCCTCTGGGTGTATACCCCGTAATGGGATGATAAATATCATTTTATTTCTTCAAAAACAAAACTTGGCTGGGCATGGTGGTTCATGCCTGTATTCCCAGCACTTTGGGAGACCGAAGCGGGAGGATCACTTGAGGCCAGGAGTTTGAGACCAGGCTGACCAACATGGTGAAACCACATTTCTACTAAAAACACAAAAATTAGCTGGGCATGGTGGCACACACCTGTAATTTCAGCTACTCAGGAGGCTGAAGCAGGAGAATCACTTGAACCAGAAAGGCAGAGGTTGAAGTGAGCCAAGATTGTGCCACTGCACTCCAGCCTGGCGCCTGGTGACGGAGTGAGACTCTGTCTCAAAAAAGAAAAAACAAAAAAGATAGTGAAGGTAAAGATGTTAAATACTTCATCTCAGATAATGTAGTTAGCCAGCAGTTGTTGTGGAATTTGAGTATGGTTTGATTGTGGTTTCCAGAGACCATGAATATAACCACTTACCTCCCACAAAATATTGAAAAGAGTTTGAACAATTTGATAAAGAGCCAGGATGAATAAGGAAGGTCATATTGTCTCCTGAGTTTCCAAAATTAAAAGGAAAATTATGTTGATTTTAGCTTGGGAAAAAAGATTCTCAATCTGAATTCATTTGATAGTGTTAGTCCATGTGCCAAGGTTATAAAGAAAAACATGGCACTGCATTATTCTTTTTAGTCAGTTGTTATGCTGATGCTGATGACATTTTGAATGATGGTATCTGTATTTGGCGATTTACATCTAACTTATTTGCCCAAATTTTGCCATTTATTATTTGAATTCAACTTTTAATTTTAACCTTCAACCTTTAATTATTAAAAATAAGAAAATTATAAAGAACAACACAGAATTATAGCAAGAACTGGGTGAAATGATGTGTGTTAGGGACTGTGGAACAGGTTGCCTTGAGTTTGAGATAAATTGGTTAAGCTAGCTAACGTGATTAGTCTGCCTCCTAAGAATTACCAAATATATTTCTGGGTAAGCACAAACTCATTATAAAATGTGTAAGATTTTTTAGGCTTGTATCTAACTCCAACCCTCCCAGATTTACAGTCACAAGTCCTCATCAAATATGGAAAAGAGACTCAAAACCCATCTGATGGCCAAGCACAGAAGTGCCTATAATTCCAGCACTTGAGGTCAGGAGTTCAAGACCAGCCTGGCCAACATCATGAAACCCGACCTCTACTATATATACAAAGAAATTAGCCAGGTGTGGTGGTGCACGCCTCTTATCCCAGCTACTCTGGAGGCCAAGGCAGGAGAATTGCTTGAATCCAGGAGGCAGAGGTTGCAGTGAGCCGAGATCATGCTACTGCATTCCAGCCTTGGAGACAGAGTGAGACTCCAGCTCAAAACAAACAAACAAAAACCCATCTGACAGATGGTGGGGGGAATAGAATGCCATAAAATGTGAATTATAGAAAAAGAAAATGAGCTGCTTTAGAGACAAATTTTCCTATTAATGAGAAAGAACCCTGGGGTAGGGAGCTAGACTCAGCAGAGGTCCCACATTCTATAATGGAGCAGCCATTCTAGATACAGTATAAGATTGTTCATGAACCTGTTGACATTTTCATCTCATGAATCCTGGAAAGAATACTTCATGGTAAGATTTGTAAGACCTGTGTAACTGTGTGGTAAGATCTGTATCACTAGATGGTCAAGAAATTCTGCTTTCTAATCTCTTCCTACACTAGTCAAGCATGGTAAAGGGAAATCTATTTTTCTATGTTCCAAAGAGAGAAGTAAAACCCAGGGATACAGAAGTAGACAAAGAGGTGAGGAGCTCAAAGCTGTGACTGCAGGGTGACTACTTTCTCTAAAGTTGTTAGAGATCAAGTATTGTTCAGTGATGCTAAACACTTCACATAGCAGATTGCTGCAGATGAATTATTACAGAATAGAAGCAGCCAAAGAGTCAATAGCATAAAGAACAGTTAGGTCAGAAATCTATAGGCCATCAAACCATAGTATTTTTATGAGAAATTTCTAACTTTGGGGATTCCTGGAATCCTAAGCAGGGTAATGGTTCGAGGTTTTTGTTTTTGGTAGGTAGTGTCCAATGATTGAAGAATATTAGGGGCAAACATCTAAAGTGCTTTTTCTATGATTCTTAAACTAATAGGTTTTATGTACATTTGATTATCCTAGGTGAAGTATCTGGTAAACATTAGTAATCAAGAAATATTGATTCTTTCCCTCACAATTCTATAACACATCCTATTTAAGTAGAAAGTAGTTTTAATGTACAAACTTTTATTAAACATAAGTTTTATTGTGTGAAGCCATATTTTTTGGGTGAGAGTTAGAAATAAATTTTGTGTTTTATTTTTATGGTTTTCAGATGAGGTCACAGTCTGTCACCTAGGCTAGAGTGCAGTGGCATGATCATGGCTCATCGTAGCCTCAAACTCTTAGGCTCAAGTGAGTCTCCCACCCCAGCCTCCTGAGTAGATGGGACTATAAGGCATAAACCACCGTGGCTGGCTAACTTCTTATATTTTTTTGGTAGAGACAAGATTTCGCCATGTTGCACATAATAGCCTCAACTCCTGGACTCAAGCCATCTGCCTGCCTTAGTCTTCCAAAGTGTTAGGATTGTAGATGTGAAACACCACACTTAGCCTAGAAATAAATTTTGGTTGTCTAATGTATCCTCTACTTTTTTCTCCTCTAAAAGCCAGAGTTCTGTTTAACTAAACCAACTATATATATCTCCACCATGGTTTTGTAAACTCTGCTTACTCATAGTTAGCTCAAATATAATAAAAATTGTCTACTTTCTACCTTCTTTTGTAGCAAGCAAAGTTGTCTTAGAAAGTAAATTTAAGGATTATTTTATTTTTCCATTACTGACTGTTTGTGAAAACCTTTCTACAATGTCAAAATAAAGACTTTATTGAAGAAAAGTGAAATAGAAAGGGACGAAAAAAAACAAAGTTGATGGATTAGCTCAGTATTCCCCAGCACAAATGTTTTATTCTCTTATGCTTGGTAGTTTCTTATCTCAGTGGACTATACCTCTAGTTTTTATCAGTTACCTCAGGGGCACTTCTCTACAGATACTTTCAATTCTATGGGCTCTTTTGGCAGACCTCTCTGTTACCTTTGGCTCTTTATCTCTGGATTCTATCAGAAGCTTTCAAGAGAGCTGTTTTGCAGCCAGCTCTGGAAACCTAAGCACTAGACTGTTTCAGATCTTTCTTCTGTGAAATAGCTACGGATCCCAAGATACCTATTTTAAAAGAAAATACCATTTTGTAAGGAAAGAGAAGTCGTCCTGATTCACTCACAGTAAGAAAATTTGTATGAATTTTATTTCTACTATCTTATATTCTTCCATAAAATTTTTGCAGATATATATAAAGTCAGATATTCTATGATACTGATCATTGTTGCTAAATTTTTAAAGACAATATATATCTTCTACTCTTGCAAATGAGTAGTATTTCAAGAAATATGTGTTTTCATTAGACAGGGATTCTTAATTTGGCATCTCAAGTCATTCAAGTTTTATGAACTATATCATTCTATTATGCGTTAAAAATAGAGAGTTTTATGAATGGATGAATACTGGTATATCTTGTTTTAATGAAGGTATTGTAGGACTTTTTCTTTTTTGTGTTTTGTTGCAAATTGAAGGTTTGTGGGAACTCTGTGTTTAACTAGTCTATTGGTGCCATTTTTCCTATATCATATGCTCACTTCATGTGTCTGTGCCACATTTTGATAATTCTTGTAATATTTCAAACATTTTTATTATAAAAATCACCTGCCATGATGGACTATGATCAGTGGACTTTGATGCTTTATTGTAAATTGGGGCAAGAGGAGGCTTCATAAACAGTGCCACATAATACGCCGTTAATTGATAAACGTGTGAGTTCTGACTGCTCCACTGGCTGTTTGATCCCACGTGTCTCTCCTTCTCTTCCAACTATTCTATTCCCTGAGACACACAAAATATTAAAATTGGGTCAATTTATAACCATACAATGGCCTCAAAGTGTTCAAGTGAAAGGAAATGACACACCTCTCACTTTAAATAAAAAGCTAGAAATGATAATAAAGCTTAGCGAGGAAGGCATGTCAAAAGCCAAGATAGGCTGAAAGGCTCTTGTGTGAAACAGCCAATTTGTAAATGCAAAGGAAAAGTACTTGAAGAAAATTAAAAGCGCTATTTCGTAACATGCAAATGACCAAAAAGCAAAACAACCTTATTGCTAATACTGTGACAGTTTAGTGATCTGGATGAAAGATCAGACTAACCACAGCATTCTTTTAAGCCAAAGCCTAATCCAGAGCAAGGCCCTAACGCTTTTCAATTTTAGGAAGGCTGAGATTGGTGAGAAAGCAGCAGAAAAAAAGCTGGAAGCTAGTAAAGTTAATGAGGTTTAAGAAAATAAATTGTCTACGTAACATAAATTGGCAAGGTGAAGCAGCAAGGGCTGATGTGGAAACTAGAAAGTTATCAAAAATATTTAATAAGATAATTGTTGAAAGCATCTATTTTAAACAACACATTTTCAATGTAGATGCAAATAATCTTCTATTAGAGGAAGATGCTATCTCAGACTTTCATAGCTACAGAAGAGAACTCAATGCCTGACTTCAAAGAATAGGCTGATTCTCTTGGTAGGGATTAATGCAACTGGTGATTTTAAGTTGAAGCTAATGCTCGTTGACCATTCCAGTAATCCTAGGGATCTTCAGAATTATGCTAAATTTACATATCCCGTGTTCTAGAAATGAAATAAAGGCTGAATGGCAGCCCATCTGTTGACAGCATGCTTTACTGAATGTTTTAAGTCCACAGTTGAAATCTACTGTTCAGAAAAAAAGATTCTTTTCAAAATTATACAGTTCATTGACAATGTGCCTGGTCACCCAAAAGCTCTGATGGAAATGTACAAGGAGGTTGTTTTTGTCGTTGTTGTTGTTTGGAGATGGAGTTTCACTCTTCTTGCCCAGGCCAGAGTGCAATGGCATGATCTCGGCTCACCACAACCTCTGCCTTCCAGGTTCAAGCGATTCTCCTGCCTGAGCCTCCCAAGTATAGGGATTATAGGCATGCGTCACTATGCCCCACTAATTTGGTATTTTTAGTAGAATCGAGGTTTCTTCATGTTGGTCAGGTTGGTCTTCAACTCTTAACCTCAGGTGATCCGCCCACCTTGGCCTCCCAAAGTGCTGGTATTACAGGCATGAGCCACTGTGCCTGGCCGAGATTGCTGTTATTATGCCTGCTAACAAAACCTCCATTCTGCAGCACGTGACCAAGGAGTGATTTCACTGTTGAAGTCTTATTTTGTAAGACCTTGGAGTCATAGATCATGATTCTTGTGATAGATTGTGGAAAAGTAAATTGAAAACTTCCCTGAAAATATTCACCATTCTAGACACCATTAAGAACATTTGTGATTCATTGAATATGATTCAATGATTCATTAATTAATCATATTCACTAGTGATAGATTCATATTGATATTTACAGGATTTTGGTAAAGTTGGTCACAACCCTCTTTGATGATGCCTCCAAACTTCAGTAGAGGAATTAACAGTAAATGATGTGGAAATAGCAAGAGAACTAGAATTGACAGTGTAGCCTAAAGATGTGAAAGAATTGCTGCAATCCCATTCTAAAGCTTGAACACGTGAGGAAGAGCTTCTTATGGATGAGCAAAGAAAGTGGTTTGAGACAGAATCTATTCCTGGTGAAGACTCCGTGAACATTGTTGAAATGACAACAAAGGATTAAGAATATTCCATAAATCATGGAATATTGATGATATTACAGAGGCAGGATTGATAAAGCAGAGGTAGGATTTACAAAGATTTATTCCAATTTTGAAAGAAGTTCTTCTGTGGGTAAAATGCTATCAAACGGCGTTGTGTGCCACAGACAAATCTTTCCTGAGAGGAAGAGTCAATTGATCTGATAAACGTCATTTCTGTTCTACTTTAAGAAATTGCGATGGACACTACTTCATTCAGCAACCATCACCCTGAGTAGTCAGCAGCCATCTATGCTGAGGCACTCCATCATCATCAATAACAACAACAGCAACAGACTCATTGAAAGCTCACATAACTATTAACACTTTTTTACACATAAAAATTTTAGATTAAGGTGTATACTTTTTTAGACATATGCCATTGTACACTTATTAGATTACTGTATATTTTATACACAGGTTCTATTTGCACCAGGAACCAAAAGATTTGTGTGACTTGCTTTAGAGATATGTTTTCTTTACCGAGATGGTCTGGCACTGAAGCTGCAATATCTTCCAGGTACGCCTGCATGAGTTCATAAACTCAGATGGGAAAATAATAAAAACATTATACATTTGAATTATCTAGTCTTAAACTGATATTGATGTCTTTTTTATTTTAATTATAATTGAGAATAACAGATGACAGAGATATTTGGCATACTTTGTTACCAACGAAAATCATACATGTTTTCCTTGTCCTATCACATTGGAGATACTGTATATAGCAAGTTTAATTTTATATTAATCCCTACTTTGCAGTCATGATTACTAGACTGCATCTTGCTAAAACATATTAATGTGCCTAAGAATGAGACATTCATATTCGTATAACATAAAAATTTACGAATTATTTTGTGTCTTTATTTCAACATATTTGTGGGTTTTTTCCTGAGAGTTTATTATAAGGATTTATAAATATTCTGAGGAGGGCACCAAAGGTGTCAGTCATACAACTGCCAAAAGAATCCATACAACAAACTCAAAAAAACATGCAGTATAAAACTTTAGAAGTCTAAGCAACTGTAGATTCTTGATATTCTTAAAACATTACAGTGATAACAAATATCTTTATTCATATGCTGCTTCTAATTAAGAAAGGCTTTTCATATGTTGTTGTTCATTCAACAAATATTCTTTGAGCATCTGTCATATGCCTACCATTATTCTAGTGACTAGAAAAAAAAATGGAATGAACAAACTAGGCAAAAAAAGACACTATTTGCCTTTGCCATTATGGATGTTATGTTATAATATATGAGAAAAAATTAGTAAAATATAAAAGCCAATAGTATAATAAAGTTAAAGGGGTCATGATAATTGATTCTAACACATTATAAAGCTGCAGTATTTAAAATAATGTGGTATTGACCAAAAGATTGAAGCTTAAAATAATGGTATAAGTAGAAATTCCAGAAACAGACCAGGTATATTTAGTCAATTGATTTTCAACAAAGATGCAAGGGCAATTCAAATAGAAATACAATAGTCTTTTCAACAGATGTTCTGAGAAAATTTGATATCAGTTTGTAAAACCAAAAAGCATTGACTTGACCCATGTCTTTGATCAATTTACTCACAATGGATCACAAAATTCAGTGGCAAAGCCAAAGCTAACATTTCTAGAGGAAACCGTAAGACAAAACTTGCATGTATGTTGATATTTCACTGTAATTCCATACAGGCTAATAATGTTGAACCGCTTTTAATAAACTCATTTGCCATTCATATATCTTTTTCTGAAATCAATTATCTGTTTAAATATTTTACCCATTATTAATTGAACCACTTTTTGTCTTATTATTGACTATTGAGAATATCTTATATATTTTGGTTAGAGGTTCATGTTGAAATTTGTTTTGTAAATAATTTACTCTAGTCAATTGCTTGTCATTTTATTTTTTTAAGAGATTACTCTTATTTTTTTTGACATTGTTTTGCCTATTCTAATTCCTTTCTTTTTCTGAATAAAATTTAAAATTCATTTGTTGTTTTCTAAAAACAAAAGCCAAAAAATTGTTTTGTAATTTTATGTATGTGGATTCAATGGGTAGATAAGTTGTGCAAGAATTGCCACTTTAACAATACTGAATCTTCAAATCCACAAATATGTTTTATTTAGATATTCTTTAATTCTCTCATCAATGTTTTCCACTGTACAGTTTTGAATAGAAGTGTAAGAATATGTAGAACTATTATCTTTGTATTATTTCTGATCTTTGTATATAAGAATTTACTCTTTCATCATTACACATAATTATATTTGTATGTTTTTAGTAGATGATCTTAGTTTTTTATTAGGGTAATTATGGCCCCATTAAATGAGGTGAATGTATTTTCCTTCCTTGTATTTTCTAGAAGAGTTTTGGAAAATTTAGAATAATTTTTTTTAATTTGGTGGAAAATGCTGGGCCAACATCTGAGCCTAGAGTTTTCTTTATAGAAAATTTTTTAATAATTAATTTGGTTTCTGTAATAGTAGTCTTATGACTACTTAGCATACCTATTTCTTCTTGAGAGAGCTTTGGTAATTTGTGTAATTCAATAAATTTGCTGTTCCACCTCAATTGTGAAGTTTGGGGGCATTAATTTTTTCTCATAGTTTATCGTTACACTTCTAATGTATCTTTATGATCTGTAGTAATGGCCACACCTTCCTTCCTGGTATTGATGATTTACGTAATCTTTCTTTTTTTTCCCCTTTGGTCTAGATGATCATCAATTTTGATGATCTTTTCAAATAACCAAATTTTTTAAAAATTCTCTTTTATTTTTCTTTTACAGAGTTAATTTAGTTTATCTATTTTCTTTATTATTTGTATTTCTTCACTTTATTCCAGTGTAATTTTCTCTTCTTTTTAAAGTTTTTTTTTTTAGGGTGAACATTTAAACCTTTATTTGAGAGGTTACCCTTCCTCTTTTCTATTGTAAACTTTTAACGCTATAAAATTTTCCCTAAATACTAAATTAATATTGTTTGATATGTTGTTTTTATTCTCATTCAGATATAGTATTTATTAATTCCCCTGGTGTCTTCCTTTTTGACAAAGCTGCCATTTAAAAATAAATTGCTCGGTTTCTAAATTTGGGGAGATTTTTTCGTACTTCTGCTATTGATTTCTGGTTTAATTCTTTTAAAGTTAGAACAATTATTTTAATTATTTTGACACTTTAAAGGTTTGTTTTGTTTGGCTGAGAAAACCATCTATCTTTTAAATATGATATGTGCAGGTAAATAATACATACTCTGATGTTTTAGAATGAGTATTGTATAAATATTAATGATGTCAGTTGAGAACATTGTTCAAGTGTTCTGTATTCTTACTGATGCTCTCTTTATTTGGTATATCAGTTACTAAGAGTGGAGTGTTCAGATTTTCAACAATAATTGTACATATTTCTATTTCTAATTTCAGTTCTATCCATTTATAAAGTTTAAAGTTTTTTTAATTGTAAATTAACCTTTTTAATTTTATGTGATGTCACTATTCATTGCTAATAAGTTTTCTTGTTCTGATGTCAAGCTTGTCAGTTAAAAATCTGTCTCCAAGGCATTCTTTTGTTTAGTATTTGCATGATATTTATTTATTTTTTATCCTTACACTTTTATCTTGTATATGTCTTTGTATTTAATGTGGCTTTATTTATCTGATTTGACCACCCATATTTTTAAATTGTTGTATTTCAACCACTTACATTTAATACAATTTTTGGCATGGTTGGATTTAAATCCACCATCTTACTGATTTCTTTCTATTTGAACTGTTTTTTCCATCACCTGACCTCCATTTAAAAAATTTTGCTCACTTGTGGATTTGTCGTATTTGTTTATTTTTTATTAAATATAATTTCCACTATTCTCTTATTATTTGGACCCACACATTATCTTTGCAAAAAGAATGTTAATGATTACCTTTGGATTTACAATATCACCTTTAATATTACAGGCTGTCTTCAAGTAATATTATGTCACCTTACTTTTATTGTAAAACCCCACAGATTTCTATTTCCAATTTATTTATCCCATGTTTTGTGCTATTATATTCACATATTTTAATTTTAACTATGTTATAAAGCCACAAAATACACTACCACTTTCCTTTAGAATATCAACTATATTTTAACAGGGTTTCTCAGTACTGGGATTACTTACATTTTGGATCAAGTAGTTGTTGTTGGGCTCTGTCCTGTGTTATACTACTGTATACAGTTTATCAACATCTCTTGTCTCTACCCACTAGATTCTAGTAGCACCCCCTACTATCCAACATAAAAATAAAAACTGTTTACAGAGATTGCCAAATGCACCATGAGGGGTCAGATTTTTCCTGTTTGAGAACCTCTATTTTAGAGTCATTGAACATAAGAAAAACAAGTATTTTTATATTTACTTTTATATTAGCAGTTTTCAAAGACCTTCATATTTTTGTCTGTGAATGAGCTTTTTTGTGGGGAGGTCTGCTGTCCTGTT
The DNA here is from genome assembly GCA_004027835.1 of Alouatta palliata. Lineage (NCBI taxonomy): Eukaryota > Metazoa > Chordata > Mammalia > Primates > Atelidae > Alouatta > Alouatta palliata. The sequence continues at coordinate 77,276 of PVKV010003459.1, read as the reverse complement.
TTTCTTATCCATCCTTTCTTTTCTCTGTCAAATTACATGGAGATTATGCTGTGTGTTTTACACTGTGTGTTTTTGTGTCACAGTTTGTTCATTTTAGATCCTATATTTCTCATGTTTTTGTTTGCGTAATTTATATTGCTTTGGCTTCCAGTTAAGTAATTCTATTATCAGTAGTGCTCGTGTGTGTGTGTGTGTGTGTGTGTGTGTGTGTATGTTTGTGTCTGTGTTTTGTCTAGCATCTCTATTTCACCTTTAAAAGTATCATTTCTGTATCTTTTGAAATTCCTCATATATTTTTTCATGCTGCGCTTGGTAGTTCAACATATTAATAGTAGTTATTATAAAATTGTCTCTGTGAATTCTAACATGGGGTCATTCCTGAGTCTGTTTCTAGTGATTACTTTGTCTATTAGTAATCCTTTTATTTCTTCCTTTTTGTGATTTAATTCTTGCTTATTTTGTTATTGAATGTTGAATATTATATGTGGAATAGTAGAAATTCAGTTATGGGTTCAAAGAAAGCTTTAAACCAGAAAGAAAGCTTTAAACCAAAGAAAGCTTTTAGAAGCATATCTGGCTTCTAATTGTTTAAGTGGTAGTGATGCTCTTTTCAGTTTTCCACATCATAGACAGATGTGAAAACAAAAAACCATGTCAAGGATCATAGCAATATGATCAGATTTATATCTATGTTAAAAGATAACACTGCTGTATGGGAACTGTCAAGTGTAACCTGAAGACACCAGTCAGCAAGAAATCTAATTAGTGCAGGCAATAGTTGAGCATGTGAAAAGTTATTCAACTCATGACATAATATGGAGAAAGAAAGTAACAGGATTTTCTAATGGATTATCGTGTGTTGTGAGGGAAAAGAGTAAAAAACAAAATTCCAGGTAAATGTTCCAAGGAATTGACTGAACTGTGGTGTCATTTACTGAGATATACTGGGTAAGGACCAAATATTTCCCAGAGCAAAGGGAGAGGAAGTGTGGATTATTCTTTCATTTATACACCAAATAATTGTTAAAATTTTATTGTATTTGAAATTCTAGGGGCCCTCTAAGTGTATAAGAAATATGGTTCTTGGAGAAAACTAAAAAAAAAACAAAAAGAAATATGGTTCTTATCCTTGAATTATGAGGTATATAAGGCTATAAACAAGATATAACAATTCAGTCTGACAAATTAAAGGACAAAGCAGATTCAGTATATTAATGAAAACACTCTAGAGGAATGCCTATCTTATATGACTCAAAATATTTTTTCTATAAAGTGTGAAGATGATAACTAAAAATACGAAATTTAAATGCTCACTCAAGCACTTAAAAGTTAAAATATAAGACAAAAATTAAGGATGACATTTCCCTGCTTTATGTTTTAAATGTCTTCTATTGTCTAGGATTTAAGTATCTTAGTGTTAGCATACAAGTCTCTTCTTATATACTTCAAGTCTCTAAAATTACTATCCTCTCTCTCTTCTACACGTTTTCATATGATTTCTCTTCTGGCAGAAGTGACTTCCCCTCCCACATCCCCAATGTGAGGTACCATCTGGTAAAATCCTACTCAACCTTAAATAATCGACTCAATTATGACCTCCTCAAAGAAGCTTTCTTGCAACACTGCAGAAAGAGTTGGCACACTCTCCCTGTCTGAAATTATTTTCCGTAGCCATTTTTTCTTTATATTTTACTTGCTCACTTAATTGTTTTTACTTTAGACTCGTAGATCCTCTGAGTTTTAAATTCATAGCAGAGTGTTCAGCACATATAGATCAGATTATAAGTATTTCTAAAGTGAATAAAGGCATAGATGAACAAGCCTATTTCTAAAACAAATGAATTTTTGGGCTATTGATTAGAGAAAACACATTGACTCCTAAGCATTCTCCTATTCTTATTCTTATAAATGAATTTTCTTCGAATACAGCTAATCCTACATTACCTAGGATGTAAAGAGACTACCACAAACATATTGGCATTGACATGCTTGACACAATCAAGACTACTTTAAGGAAACCCTACAATGTTGCTGTATGAATGTGCTTGTGTCTGTTGCCAGAAAAGAAGGTGAAATCTTGGTAAGCAGGCAAAACACCTTTGGGAGGAAAGGGCAGAAAATAGGAAACATGAAAATAAGACTCCAGATTTTTTGAGGGAAGAAATATATCTTGATCATTTTTTCTATCACCAGTGTCTGACAGAAGAAATAGTTAAAGATAAATGATACAAAGATGTTACTATTGACTTCCACAGCTCTTGGTACTTCCAAGGCAAAATATTCTCTTTCTACTATCAAACTATAATATTGTTTTTATTTTGTATTTCTTATATGTCATCAGGATATTAAGAAGCTATATTCTAGCCGGGCGCGGTGGCTCACGCCTGTAATCCCAGCACTTTGGGAGGCTGAGGCGGGTGGATCACGAGGTCAAGAGATCGAGACCATCCTGGTCAACACGGTGAAACCCCGTCTCTACTAAAAATACAAAAAAAATTAGCTGGGCATGGTGGCGTGCGCCTGTAGTCCCAGCTACTCAAGAGGCTGAGGCAGGAGAATTGCTTGAACCCAGGAGGCGGAGGTTGCGGTGAGCCGAGATCGCGCCATTGCACTCCAGCCTGGGCAACAAGAGTGAAATTCTGTCTCAAAAAAAAAAGAAAAAAGAAAAAAAAAAAAAGAAAAAAGAAGCTATATTCTTCTTATATTGTCAGGATAATAAGAAGCTATACATATACACATATAATAAGCGTACAGGTCACTTTTATATTAATATCAATAATATATTTACCTATTAGCATGCCATAGATATTCAATCATGCACTGATAATAAGATTAGACATGCTTGTATTAGTTAAATGTGAGAAATGTGTCATCTTCTCATACTACATAGTTCACAGTATCCAAATAAAATGTTATTAAAGAAAATCTTATGCCATTTTAATTTGCAAAAACTATGCCATAAAATCCCTTAAGCAAGATTCCTTAGGAAATTTAAACTGTTGAAGAAAGGCATATGTGTGTGTGTGTGTGTGTGTGTGTGTGAGAGAGACACAGAGTATGTGTGTGTATGTGCACACTTGAGGCAGTTACAATATCTTCCACAAATGTATCTGTATACATTTGTCTATTCACATGTCTACACATAAGATATATATGTATGTCAAATATGTGTACTATCGCAGATACATTCTTGCACAGTCAAAAGATTCATAGTTCAAATATAGTTTCCTAAAATATTTCCAGTGATATCTGTCAGTGTTTAAATAATTGTTAAATCAAATGAAGCATAAGGCTTGCAGTAAGCCTGCCACGTTCTTTTGTCATCTCTCTGGTAGTTACCTAGTTGAAGAGGAAGACATTCCCATCAGTTACTGGGTCAACTATAGCTGCTATATCATCCTAAAGAATTTTAACTTTTGCTTGGAAAATGGCTGCTTTAAGCTTATTTTTAAATCTGCATCTTAAAAATTAATATTAAAAATAGGAATTACAAAGTATTACACTAATTCCCTTGCAGATTATAATTTTATATGGGTGCAATTTTAAACATAGGGGCCAGTTATACCCTATGAACCCTTCCATCTCAATCAAACAAAATGGAAACTTTACAAATTTTTACAGGGCAATTAAAAATTATTGCTATGTTCAAAAATTATTTCCAGAGTTCCCTATAAAGTTTTCTGCCAATATCTTTTTCAGTGCTAGGAAAGACTGGGATCTTCCGGATATTTTGGTAATTTGCTTTGCTTTTATTGCTTTTGGAAAAAAATCCTATGGTGTGTGTGCAGTGGTGGGGGGCCAGCGGATAAGTGCAGTATGGGAGGTCAGGTCAAGAAACATTTATTACAGACAAGTTTTTAAAATGTGTTACACATTTTCAGGTTCTGCAAAGTATCCACACTTGTCAAATTCCTAATAATTGATCATTTCTAACTTGATAGTAGGGACAGACTATTTTACTCTGTGTGTGTGTGTGTCACTCACTGTCTCTGTCTCTCTCTCACTCTGTGTCTCTCTCTCTTTTTGTGTGTGCTAAATTGGGACAGTTTTCCCTGGTTAAAAAGAAAGAGCACAAAATGACTATTAGCCGTATAATTCATGTAACTATATTATAATTTTTTGTCTTGTCAGAATAGTCATTACCTTTGAATTTGGGAATGGATAAAGAAACATTAAAACCATTAGCAAGCATTAATTCCTTCTGTAAAATAAAATTCCATCAGATACTCACTATTTAAAAAGAGTTGTTGGTTCTCTCCCGTTTAGCTATGTCTGTTATTTCTCTACATGCATCTTTAACATTACTTTTACTGTAGCTATAGTTTTTTTCTTTCTTTTTTATGATATTGACCTATAATTTAGCGCTATGTAGATATGAGAGAAAAAAAATGTACAATTGAAGGATTATGTATGTATTTATTTAAAATCATCAAAACGACAACAAAATATTTTTCAGGGAAATGTGGTTTCCACGGAGCATTAACCTTGTTCAGGGTGTTATGTTGCATGATAAATTTTGTCCCTTTGCTGAACTGAACTGCTATTGAAATACCATTTTCATGGTTCTCAATTTTTCAGATTTATGCAGGTGCTGTACCTCATGAGAATGTCTGCATTTGGTATGCGAACTGGAGTTGGCAAAGGACGATGGCTGCTCTCCTGCTAACTTTAAATAAGTCATGTCACAAATTGCATGTAAGACTTATAAAATGTTAACACTGGAAGACATTGAAACAAATCAGTATTTCTATTAACCTGGGAAAAGATCTTCCAAATATATAACCAAAGTAACTAAAACAAATACTAAAAATGGTTTACTTTTCAAACTAGGTTTATGAAATATTTTCCCCAAGTTTTTCTGATTACTAGAAAATTGGCTTAAAAGTAAATTAAAACTGGAAGCCTGTTGATCCCAAGTACTCCTCTAACCCTTTGCTCCTCTGTTACAATAGAACAGTAAATCTTCAAATATAACACCTCCTACATTAAAAACAAAAATGGCATAGATTGCACACATTACATTTCTTTAGGCTTACTTCTTTTTCTTTTTTCAATATTGAAGCTTAATTTTTAAAACATTAGTTAACGTTGCTTGTTTAAAAATTGTGTTTATATCAGTGTAGCTATCTGTTTGATGGTGGTTTAGTTTAGGAAATAAATCACTCAGTGACAATTGGTTGTTTTTATTTTTGCTTGTTAATTGGTTTTCTGTAATACAAAAGATACATGGTCAAACAAAGGTGTATAATTATAAACAGCCTAATGGTATGTAGTCTCAGTCTGCTTTCTTTGCAATTAGTAGACAAGAGGGAAAAGAGTAAAGATATATGAACTCTGTAACTCAAAATGCAGACACACACACATGCCTGAGAGAGAGTGAGCTAGAAAGACAGACATTGTTTAGTGTCAGTCTTGTAATTTAAACTGTAATCAATTGGCTTATTAACAGTCTAGGTTTTATAAAAATAGAGAGAATGATATATAATATACAATACACAGAGATAGCCTGAGCAATGTAAACACCTTTTATCAAAAATTGATTTATTGATAACTTCCTATATTCTTCATATTAGGGTAAGTATTTCAGTAGTTATAAATGCAAGATACAGTCTCCGTCTTTGAAGTGAAATGTAATCTTGCCAGGGATAAAAGCAGTCTTTACAGGTACTAAATTGAGTAGCTAGATTATGTGAGAATTTTGAAACTAAGCCTAGAACTTGGAACCTGATTCTGAGTGCAAAGGGCAGCCATCAACTTTTATGAACACAATTTTGATACTGATGTTAATATGACTGATATGTTTTCAGGAAAGATTATCTATCAACATTGATATCCGAATGCGAAGGCCGCTTTGTATCTGATATTTTACTGAAATATTCTAGTGCAACTGTTACTGCCAGTCACGTCTTTGAAATTCTTTTCTCTCTTGACTTTGGTGCCCAAGATTCTGTTGATTCTTCTCTAATTACTGTTATGTTTTATTCATCACTATGTGCTTCTCTTTTTTAAAAAAAATGTTGATGTTTCTTTGAAATATTTATTTGGATGTTTGTATTTCATAGCATCCCATCATCAGTTAAGGTCTCTTCTTATTTGACCTGATTTCCACAAATGAAAAAATAAATGTATCTTTACTCTAATGCCAGCTAAGCATTGATGATGCTCAACTATGTTCTGGCTTCTCTCATTTAAGCTTAGACCCATGTATTCAACTCTGCATCCACAACCTCACCTACATGTCATAAAAATGTTACTATATCCAGTACTAGATTCCTTCCTTCTCAGACAGTGGGCATTCACTGTGTATTGTCTATCCAACAGCACTTTGTCTTTCTTGACAGATGCTTGGTTTTATTTTGGAAAAATCTCTCTCTCTCTCTCATTTGAGAGCATTTTTGTCAGTCCTGGGGCTCTGCTCTCTCACTGCAGCTGCCAAACGAGTCTTTGGAGAATGTAAAAGGCTGTTTTTGCAGGTGCTTTAATTTACCACCTTGTGGACTAAGGGTGAGCATGTTTCTGAAACAGACAATTGGATTCTCTCTCTATCATTTTGGATATTGTAACAAAAGGACCGAAAACCTGAAGTCCATTTATTTCAATGATGTCATCCCTCTTGCACGGCTGAGCAGTTCCTGCTGCCTCAGTTTCTTTTCTGGATGCTGTCCTGTTTTCATGGTGACTATTCTAACTATGCCCCACCTGATATCTTCCTGTGTTAGTTATTTGTGGATGTAAAGTAAATTACCTCAAAATGAAACGACTCAAAATGACCGTGACCATGTTGATTGTTTCTTATAGTATCCATAGCTCACGGATTTGGGAGTGGTTTAGCTGGGTGCCTCTGGGTCAAGTTTTCTAATGAGATTGTAATCATGCTGTTGGTGGGGCTGCAGCCATTGCCAGCCTCAGCCGGGGCAGGTGAGCTTACTCATGTGTCTGTTGGCAGACCTCAGAATCCTTGTTTCCAAACATGCTATGTGGGCCTCTCTACAAGGTTTTCTTACAGGATGGCACCTGGTTTTTACAAGGCTTGGTGATCCAAGACAGAAAGAGAGAACATCCAAGGTTAAAAGCACAGCATTCCTGTTAATCTAATCCCTGAGGTACCATCCCATCACTTCGGCTTATTCTATTCATTAGAAGTAAGTCAATAAATTCAGCCCACAATCAGTGGAAGGGAATTATACAAGGCTGTAAATCCAGGAAAGAGACATGATTGGGAAACATCTTAGAGGCTCCCTACTATTCCTGACACGTTTCCTTTTTTACCTAAGATAGCAAAGATTGTCTTCTATTGATTGCAGCCTTACCACTCTAATGGATAAACTATGGAAGCAGTACTTTTTTTTTCTGTATTCCTATGTGGTTTTTTGCCATTATGATCTTCCACCCAAAGTCCAAATCTTGGAGTAATGTTTACCACCTTGCCCTCCCTAACTCCCCACATCAAATATATCTCTGTATTCCAATTCTTCAGTTTCTATAACAACTTCAGTTGAGAGGACTCTTCATGACTGCACTCTTCTCCCTTATTATCTGAAACTTTTGCCTACATAATTTATGCTTCTGTTTCTGCTTTTAATTTCCTGAACATTTTCCACTATAAATAATTATTTGTGGCTGTTCCTGTGGTTTTCTCAGCTTGAAACATCTTTTCCCTCAACTCTCCAGTCCCACACCACACTTCCCCTCATGTATTCTTTTAGGGCCAGCTTAATCATCACCTTACCTGGGAAACCACCTCTTATTTCCCAAATCTGAGTAATGTATTTTCATTGTGGATTTATAATGTTATCTGATTCTATGTTATTGCACTTGTCACATGTTATTTTAATAACTGATATGTGTCTGTCTTCCCTGTAAGGCTGTGAAACTGTGGGTTAAAACTCTACTTTTTTGTTTAATTGGTGATCTTCACGTCTTGCACATACATCTTGTACTGATTCATATTATAATTCTCAAAATATAATAGATAAGTTGCAAATGAATTTTATATCAACATCCTACATGATTCAATAAAGATAGTTATATTTGCTCATCACTAAAATTAAATAGCATGAGAATCTATGTGGAGAGTAAGTCTTTGAAAATAACACTATGTTAAATTTAGGGCACAGATTGAATTGGAAATTCAGGAATTCAGTAGTCTACTAGGAAAATAATGGAGAATTAAAGCAATTAGAGATATATTTTATCACAATTGTAAATCCTTTTCAGTTATATATGCAGTTTATTATATGAAATGGTTTTATATAAATTACCATGAAAGTACATTTAGTGTTAGTGAATGCCTGAAGATTAGCAGAGGTTTGCAGAGCGCAATGAGGGCTTTCCAATTTTTGACGACTGGAGATTATATTAACTTAATGTGTAAGATCGTTTTCAAAACTCAAATATCAGAAATGATTGATATCCACATACCATACACACAAAGTACAGACAGAGGATTTAGTGATATCAAATGAGATGTGTGTCATCACTAGTGATTATGACATAAAGTATGAATTGCAAGTGATACAATGGCCGTGAGGCTTGACTTTTCCTTTTTCTTTCACTTGAAACACTTTACCTTGACTGTCTACATTTGCTTTTTTCCACTAAGAAATTAGGTTCTTACCCTCAGCTAAAATATAAGCCACTAGAAAATTATACTTTAATTGTATAATTCTCTAAAGGCTAGCTTTCCATCTAGATTTTTTTGAGCATCGAGTATTATGCTATGTAGTGTTTGCCTAAATATGTTTTTCTCCTGAGTGAAATAAAGTTTATATTAACATCTAAAAATAAAATTTATCTAATCAGAGTAGGCAGTTTTATTGGCATACACATTTAGACTTATTCAACTCTTTTCAAAACCTTATCTGCACATTAAAATTACTGATTTTTACCTGGCTTTTTTTAAAATTATAAAATATAAAAATATCTCTACTAATTGTCTTATCAATAGATTCTTTAAACATCTTTTATGAATGTACTATTGAGGAATATAAAAAATTTTAATTTAATACTTAAAATATTTATGCTTGTGTAATATTTATTTTATTACAAACAGAAACAACTTTTTAGACACGAAATAATTTTAATAGATACTTCTCATCAGAGAACATGTATCAATACAAAAAAAATCATTTTTTTGCTTAGTTTATTTTTAATCAAATTTCAATATTTGAGTCTTATAAAGATTCCACTTTGTGGTTCTTCATATATGTACATTTTAATCAAATATGCACTGTTCGTTTTGACAATGTAATCTCATTTACTTATAGAATAAATGTATGCTTCTCAGTCTCTACTTATTGTCATCACTTGAAACATTGGCTATTTTTACTAGAGAATGTAGCATAAAAATGGACAACACTTTTATTCTTAGAATTTCCTATTTTATCTTTGGAAACTGATAATGTTATTCAACCATGCTTCCAGATTTTTATACTATTTGGCATATTCTTTCCAGAGTTATAAAAATCTGCTCTTTGCATAATGAGACTTCCTTTAATATCCACTTAAAAACCCACAGAGATCATATTCTTTAGATAGGTGAGTAATTCAGGGTAATTTATAGCTTCAGAACATGCAGCACACTTACTTTTTTTTGGTATTAACTGATTTCTAGATATTCCACCTAATAGTGTGCTCTTGTTCAGCCATCTTTAATATCTTTCTGAATTGATATTTATTCCAACCATCTAGTTCTTGGGAATTTCCCCACAGAGCTGTAAACTGAACTATTTTCAACATCTGTATTCAAATTCCAATACTAAAATTTAAAGTGTATAAAAATCATGTTGAGAATGTTTCCTGTTTAAACTAAGACATTGTGAAAATAATAAAAATATGTTTTACATAAATTTTACCCTTTGTACCTGTGAAGCTTTTATTTATATTTATTTATTTATGTATTGATATCTTTTGAGACAATCTGCTCTATTGCCCAGGTTGGAGTGCAATGGCACAATCACAGCTCACTGCAGCCTCAGCCTCCTGGCTCAAGTGATCCTCCCCGACTGAGCTTCCTGAGTAACTGGGACCACAAATATGCACCACCATGCCTGGCTATTTTTTTTGGAGGGAGGGTGGTAGAGATGGGGTGGGGTATCCTTATGTTGCCCAGGCTGGTTTCAAACTACTGGGCTCAAAGACTCCTCCCTCCTGGGCTTTCAAAACTGTTTGGATTACAAGTGTGATCTATGTGCCCAGCCATGAGGCTCTTTAGATCCACTGGATAAAGATACTCAATTTTGGTACATTTGATTTAAAAAAATATTGTGAGACACATTTTCTAAAAATTTCCTTCATTATCTAGATGAAAATACGCTTTAATATAAAAAGCAAATTTCTTGACTATGTTTGAAACTTTAAATAGAGCATGTAAGACACTTGTTCATCTGTTTCCTAAAAACCTTTTCCTCTTCACCTTCTCCTTTTTACTTTTTGATTTTTACATTCTAAAATTCTAAGCATTCAGGGTTGTTCATACCATGTCCTTTGGTGTCTCCGTGTATTTTACTATTCCGATCCATGTGACTTTCTCAATCAGCCTTCCCTCTCTGACAATTCAATTTTTAATACTTATGAGATGTAATTTTAAAATGGATCTTTTCCATTGCTTTTGCTTTTTCAACTAGAATTCAAGAACAAAAAAAGGGACACTAAATACTTTATATTCCAAAGACGTGACCATGAAACTATACAAATTATAGTCATAAACGTTTCTGAGAATTTATTAATGGATGGCCATGCTGGTTCTGATATTCCACAACCATAACCTCAGGTCCCCACCTATCTATCTCCATCTATATAGCCTTTAAATACAAGTAAATGAAGAATTATGTTGCTTGGGATTTCTGAGATGTTTTATTTTCCATTTCCCAAACCAAACAAGGGGGCAATCTCTTGATTTTGAAGTGTGTGTGTGTGTGTGTGTGTATGAATAGAGTAGCAAAACAGAATAGATGATCACATCAGAAACTCTTTTTTTTTTTTTTTGAAACGGAGTTTCGCTCTTGTTACCCAGGCTGGAGTGCAATGGCACAATCTCTGCTCACCGTAACCTCTACCTCCTGGGTTCAAGCAATTCTCCTGCCTTAGCCTCCCGAGCAGCTGAGACCACAGGCGCGCACCACCATGCACAGCCAATTTTTGTGTTTTTAGTAGACACGAGGTTTCACTACATTCACCAGGATGGTCTCAATCTCTTGACCTCATGATCCACCCGCCTCGGCCTTCCAAAGTGCTGGGATTAAGATGTGAGCCACTGCGCGCGGCCCAGAAACTCTTAAGACTAGAAAACGAGCCACTAAAATGTATTCTGCTGAGGCTGGAGTATCACTTGAGCCCTGAGCAACATAGCAAGACTTCATCTCTTAAAACACAAAAGGATCCTGAGCCTGTAAAATGGAAGAAAACATGATCATGTTGAATTAGAGTCTGATAACTGATGCGATCTGAGCATCTCCAAACTCTGTGCCTTCTGGGTCACCCTTTAACATGGAAATAACATAATTTCCGTAATTTCCTTAATTTCATCGTCTGTCTCAGCTCACTGCAGAAAGCACTAATCTGCCCTGAGTTTCCCCTAGCATTTTTACTGCCCTGTCACAACTCTCCTTTGTGTAAACATACACACACACACACACACACTTCAGTATCAAGAGATTATATATGTACATATATACTTAACTTTTGCTGAAAGTTCAGGAGTATTAGTTCAGATTTGTTACATAGGTAAATTTCTGTAATGAGGGTTGGTTGTACAGATTGTTTTATCACCCAGGTATTAGGCCTCATACCCATCAGTCGTTTTGCCTGATCCTCTTCCTCCTCCCAGCCTCCACCCTCTGAAAAGCCCCAATGTATGTTGTTCTTCCCTTCTATGTGTCCATGTATTCTCATTAGCTGCCACTTACACATGAGAACATGAGGTATTTGGTTTTCTGTTCCCCCCTGTGTTTGCTTAGGATAATGATCTCTAGCTCCATCGATGTCCGTGAAAAGAACATAATCTCATTTTTTTTTGTTGTTGTTTGTTTGTTTCTTTGTTTTCATGACTGCATTGTATACAGATAGAGGAAACTGAAATCTTGATCCCTGGCAAAGAGTTTACTAAATTGTGGAATTAGCAGTATAACCAGGCTGGGGACAGTACGGGCAGAACGTTCATAGGAAAACATGAGATGTGTCAACTGTTTGTTGGAGAGAAATATGAGCACAGAGCCTGGTTCTTTGCTGGAAATATTTGAGGGTGAAATGCTGGTTTAAGCAGCCCATGTCTCCAGAATTAGAAGGGATAGTAGTATGCTTGAAAAGAAGAGAATATCTTCAAACCCAGAGTTATTAACATCCTTCAAAAACAAAAGAAATTCCTTGTAGATGTATTAATTTCATATATCGTTTATTAAAAATATGGCAGAACATTTCAAAATGTATTTCTGTGAATGTATTCTTCACATTCCTGAATATATTAAAAAGGTATTCAGTTAATCTACTCAAATTACATGGTGAAGAAATACACTGAAAATATATTCTTATATTCTAACACTGTATTTATTGGGTGCATTTATTCATTGAGTTTGATACTTATGAGGGATCTATTATTTGTATATAGTCTTCTTCTCTGGATGCAGAAACAGAGAGTTAGGATAGAGATATACTAACAATACTTAAAATGCTGTTATATAAAAAAGAGAGAACGGGATACTGGAAGTTAACAGAAAAAAGTTTGTCCTAGAACTAAATCATACCCTCCCCACCCATCATCCACCACTCTAACAATCTATAGTTCAAAACCTAGTGAAAGCCCAGCTACCTTTCCTCACCCCTTTCACAATCCCAAGTACAAGCCTCCTGAGGGAAGGGTAGGAGATAGGATTTGAGTGGGAGTTGAGGTTAGTGTTTTCATCCATGCTGGGCAGAATCCTTAGAATATCAAAGTGAATGAAAAGTAATGGTGTCGGCCTTATGTGGTGGCTAATGTTTGTAATCCCAGCACTCTGAGAGGTCGAGGTGGGTGGATCACCTGAGATCAGGAGTTTGAGACCAGCCTGATCAACAGGGAGAAACCCTAGTCTCTACTAGAAACAAAACTAGCCAGGCCTGATGGCACATGCCTGTAATCCGAGGTACTTGGGAGGTTGAGGCAGGGGAATCACTTGAACTCGGGGGGCACAGGTTGCGGTGGGCTGAGATCATGCCATTGTACTCTAGCCTGGGAAACAAGAGACACCGTTAAGTGAAATTCCATCTCAAAAAAAAAAAAAAAAAAAAAAAAAGTAATGGTATTGCCTTAAGATATCATTAAGGAATTTGCCTCCCATCAGGAAAGAAAAATTTAAAACTGTACATTTTAGGGCAGATAAATCAAACCATTTCTTATGTGTACATTCCATACTTGAGCTTGTTTAATAACCATTCAGATCCCACATCACTGCTTTGGGAAAAGAGATTTTCAGGCAACTTGGTCTCATCTCCTCTAAAGAGCCATGAACTTCAGAAAATGACAGACTTTAACATTCATCTATTTCCTAGTTTGGGGACATAGATATATTATTCTTTTTCTTAGGATTTTAGTCAAATAAGGAAATTGGATCACTGATATCATCCTAGCAAGATCCATTTGGCACATGGTTAGGATGGCAAATCTATTTTTTCCTCTTAGTAAAAAACTTTCCTGCAAGACTTACTTTCTGGCAATCAGTTTTTTTCTCTATACTAATTTCCATTGTTTTTGCTTGTTATCTCAACTAATGCCATTATGATGCTGTATTGTAAGAATTAGTAATCACAACATTTTTCCTACTGCTTTGCCATCGCTTTGACTTTAGGCAGATAATAATGGTGGGATCTTCACTTGACAGCAGTATTCCTGGCATTTCAAGTCTGCAAACAATATTATCTGCTTGCTATGCTCTAGGTATTTGCGATTCAGCTAGAAAAAGAAAAAGTGTCTCTTACAAAGCAGAGTCTAGCAAAGACAGAAAAATAAACAGGAAATTTCAGTAGAATAAATGTATACCTAAATAGTATCACTGTTAGGGAAAAAAAGGCTTGCTTAGAGAAGTGGTGGTAACCTAATTTCAATGGGCAGTATGCATATTCTTTTGTGTTTCGTGTAGAACAAATGCATCTCAATCTTGGATGTAAGTAGAGATTAGATAGTTGAAAGAATAAAAATACATTGTAGGTCAGGGGCTGGCACTTTTTCTACAACAGGCCTAAGAGCAAATATTTTAGGCATTGAAGGCCATGTGGTAGCCTTTACATTTTTCAACTTTACTATTGTAGTGCAAAAGTAGACATTCACGATATATGTGGGAATGAGTGTCACTGTGTTCTAATAAAATCACACAGAGGACTGACTCTTGTTGTAGGCAAATACATTAGCATAAAAGGCTACATAAATATGGTTTGCAGAGGGATCTCTTTGTATCTCCCAGTTTAACTCTCACCACTCTCAATCTTCCACTTTACACATTATAATAACTAATTATTTGGTTATTAATGTGCCAACCCTAACCCTGTTGATAACCAATTCTTTGGTTACCAATAATGTGTAAAGTGAAAGTTTGAGAGTCATGAGAGTTAAACTAGGAGACACAAAGAGATGGAAGAATGGAAAACTTTGTCACTAATAGGAGATTAACTATTGTCAGTAAGTCAGCGTGAGGAAGGATGGCTAAAGGGTTACAGTGATTATATTAGAAGCAGAATTGCCTAGGAGGATATTGAAAGGCATAGCTTCTAAGCTTACGCTATATAATAATGGGGAAGGGAGCAGCGTAGGCTGGAAATTCATGTGGAAAAAATTTCTTCAGCTGGCTGGGCACAGTGGCTCATACCTGTAATCCCAGCATTTTGGGAGGCCAAAGGGGGCAATTCACAAGGCCAGGAGTTCAAGACTGGCCTGGTCAACATAGTGAAACCTTATCTCTACTAAAATACAAAAAAATAAAAAAATAAAAATTAGCTGGGTGTGGTGGCAGGCACCTATAATCCCAGCTACTTGGGAGGCTGAGACAGGAGAATCACTGGAACCTGGGAGGCGGAGGTTGCAGTGAGCCGAGATTGTGGGAAAAAAAAAAGAAAAGTTTCTTCAGCGAAGCCTTTCTGTTTATGAACTATCATAATATGTGCCAGGGTAACCACTAGGCATTTAAACCAGGGTTGGCATTATATCCTTTTAGGTGTATCACCTTGAGGCTTGATGGAAATTTTTTTAAAGGGGTCAAATGAAAGCTGATGAAAGACTGCTACAGGACACTGTTGATGAGGATCCTCAAGGCAGGCAAATATTTTAGAGACAAATTTTGCTGACAGGTCATGGATAATTATCAAGAGAAATTGAAACAATGTTACATAATCTTAGTATGCTAACTTAAGCTTATTTTCAGATATTCAAGAGGTAAAAAAAATCAAAAATAGAGAAAACTGGGTATGTGTGTGTACAGGAAACAATTTATCGTTGAAAATAGTAATATTTGTAATATTAATTAGATAAATAGAACACAGATGAATAGAAATAAAACGAATGTCTCTCAACAGGAAAAGTGTAATCGATCATGTTTTGGTGAAAAGTAATGCTTTGTTTCCTAAAGATTAAGATTGGCAACAGGCTGTGTTTATGTGGCATTTGTCTTTTTTTTCTCAAGAAATCACAGACTTTACATGAAATGTCAATGTTATCGGTCTCTTTCCTTACAAAGTAAATGTTGCATCACATCTAAATTATGATATTTTTATCCTTCTCAATAAGGGAGAAAGGAAGAGAAATCACTATAGAAGAATGAGTCAGAAAAGTTTGAGGAATGACTTTATATTCCCATGTAGCTAACTGTAAATTTTCAAGGGCAAAAAATTGTCAGTGACTTTAATAAGTCTTGTGGCTTTCTACATATGTATTTTGACGTATGCCTCTAGGTCAGTGCCACAGACACATTTGCTTTCTTCCTTTCTGGGCATAACAGTGCTATTCAGCACGAAGTATGGCAAGAGTGATTGGTACAGGATCTTTCAAAGGATTTAGAGCCATCACTGAAGGAAGAATAAGAAAGAAATACCATTTATAAGACCCAATGTAAGAACAAAGTCCTCATAAAGAACTGAGACGTGAACATCACTTAATGGTGTCTGTTAGCTAGTCTCATGTGTCACTTGAAACTTACTGAAACTTCAAGCACAGAGTGCAATAGGGTGAGATTAAAGGTCTAAGAACTTTACACTTCCTTTCTGGAATCAGTTTCCAGTAAGAATAGCTAAGTTATGATTCATCTTGATATTTCTATTTGTAGTTGTTATTCTGAGGGCATGCATATCATGTAACTCTTTACATTTCACTTACTATTTTGGGGGCATTGTGCCTATATATTTATATTTACAAAATGTTTTGAAAGCAAGATCTAGATGGGGAATAGCTCTAAAATCACAGGATAGTGTCAGAAACCAGTTTCATCTTCATCAACGTTATCACCAAGGATTGAAAGCAGAAAGCAAAGATGGAAATTTCTTCCTATCATGTTAAATAAATTACTGGTTTTGAATTTTTGCTTTTGAATCATTCCTTTAGAAAGTTTCAGTATCTAGATAGGAGGGCATTTGCCACTTCCTCTAATATGTTTGTCTCAAAGATGAACAACAACAACAAAAAGCAATTGTGATCCACAGTAGTGAAGTCATTTAAATTACAAGGTTGTTTCTAATCATATTACATATTTATTTACACTCCAAGTTAATTTCCCCAAATTTGAAAGTGACATATAATTAAACATAATTTTAAAACTTTCAAAAGATGTAATAACATGTTAACTGAAAGATATAGACAGTAAATCTAATATAGATTTAAAAATACAAATCTAGGGAGACATAATCAGTTACAAGAGAAGTAAAGAAAGTACATGCCACAGAATTAAGCATGATTTAAGCTAGCAGCAATGTCAGGATTAAAATTCCTGTTATGCAAAAAATCAGCTGTAAACTTGAGAAAAATATTTTTTTTCTCTCTGCCCTGTTATTCAATTGTAAAATGATCTACCTGCCAGGCATGTAGTAAAGATTAAATTAATTATGAGATATAAATTACTTAGAAAAACATAAGCACATATTAAGTAATGATTAAAGGTTATCTATTTTCAGTTATTAGTTATTAATATTTCATTCTTATAGTAAAAAGAAATTTGATAATTTATTTTCTGTATTTTCTTCATGGTTTTATATATATATATACATATATATGTATTTATTATATTTTAATTTCTGGGGTACATGTGCAGATCTTGCAGGATTGTTATGTAAGTATATACTTGCCATGGTGATTTACTGCCTCCATCCCTGCGTCCCCTACATTAGTATTTCTCCTAATGTTATCCTTCCCCAATCTCCCTACTTCCCGCCATCCCTCCCCTATCCCCCCACACACTCAACAGACCCCATTGTGTGATGTTCCCCTCCCTATGTGCATGTGTTCTCATTATTCAACACTTGCCTATGAGTGAAAACATGCAGTGTTTGTTTTTCTGTTCTTGCATTAGTTTGCTGAGAATGATGGTTTCTAGATTCATCTATGTCCCTGCAAAGGACATGAACTCATTCTTTTTAATAGCTGCATAGTATTCCATGGTGTATATATGCCAAATATACTTTATCCAGTCTATCATTGATGGGCATTTGGGTTGGTTCCAGGTCTTTGCTATTGTAAACAATGTCACAATAAACATATGTGTGTATGTGTCTTTATAATAGAACAATTTATAACCTTTTGGTTATATACCCAGTAATCAGATTGCTTGGTCAAATGGTATTTCTATGTCTAGATCCTTGAGGAATTGCCATACTGTCTTCCACAATGGTTGAACTATTTACAGTCCCACCAATAGTGGAGAAGTGTTCCTTTTTCTCAACATCCTCTCCAGCATCTGTTGTCTCCAGATTTTTTAATGATCACCATTCTAACTGGTGTGAGATGATATCTCAACGTGGTTTTGATTTGCTTTCTCTAATGATGAGTGATGATGAGCATTTTTTCATGTTTCTTGGCCCCATTAATATCTCCTTTTGAAAAGTATCTGTTCATATCCTTTGCCCACTTTTTGATGGGGTTGTATTTTTCTTGTAAATTTGTTTTAGTTCTTTGTAGATTCTAGATATTAGCCCTTTGTCAGATGGGTAGCTTGAAAAAATTTTTTCCCATTCTGTTGGATGCCAGTTCACTCTAATGATTGTTTCTTTTGTGGTGCAGAAGCTCTTAAATTTAATTGGATTCCATTTGTCTATTTTGGCTATTGTTGCCATTGCTTTTGGTGTTCTTCATGGTTTTCCTATCTATTTCCATGACATGCAAGTTTAATATAGCTTATAAAAGTGACTAAGGTATACATAGATATTAAATTTTAAATTTAATGCTCTAATATAAAAAAGTTTCTGTTTGAGAAAGAAATTAAGTTACACTGTTTTCATGTAAATGTTCATATAATGGTTGATACTTCTATTCAAAATCAAATGAAGAGTTGATGCAATTTCTCAATTAATATAGTCTCAAACCTTTACACTGAAAGTGGAATCTTTATATTGCATGTAGCTTTTGTTCTTGCTGGAAGTTGTCTAGAGTTATAGTAATCACAATGCTAAAAAAGCAAAATACATATTTAAGTATCTAGAGAAGTATTTAGGCATATAGATATCTTTGATTCCGTACATGCTTATGAGATCGTGTTCCCAATTCAAGTTGGAATTCAAATATATACTTTTTAATTTATTTACAGGTGAATGTATGTATATACATAAAGCTAACTATATACAAAATATATATATCATAGGTAAATATCCCAATTATGCTTCAATATTTAAAGACAATGTAACAGAAAATTACTGAAAATAATCTTTATTTTTAAGAATAGGAGAATATAAAGTTGCCCAAATTAAGATGGGAACATAGTTTGTATGAGTGCTGAGGTACCTATGGCAGCTGTGCTATTCTTGCTACATTTCAAATTCCTTTGGTAGGTGACATTACTGTAGTCTACTGGATTCCTTCCCCTCTCCTCTCTGTTTTTTTTTTTCCTTGTTTTTTTCTTTTTGGAGAGTGTGTCTCAGTTGGTATATAAGCCAACTGAAACTTTCAATGGGTCATGCTTAATAAAGGCAGAAGGGATGTGATCATTCTGTTCAAATTAAGATATCCTATATGCCTGTGGGTTAGATTGAAGGACATTACTCTTATATTAACGTTTTTTGCACTCTTTCCCAGATTTCCTAAACTTTCCAGAGAAAGTGGTTCTCTCCCTGGCTCAACCAGAAGATGAACTTTAAACACTACTCTCAATGACTTTATATTTCTGTCACTACTCCTGTCATAAAGGGAGGGGACCCAGATACTGAGAATTTGGTGATAGTGTGAACTCTCTGGTATGTCATTTAAATAGGCCTATTGCTGAAATATTTTCCATGTTATTAGAAAGAGCTGAAGAGAGGGGCTGAGATTAATTCTTTATCTTTCGTCTTTTGAGGATTAAAGGAATCTGGTGCGACAAGGGCCTACACCTAAGTTTCTTGTTGTACCAGAGAACAGTTTAGGACTGCTCCTGAAGAAGGAATTAGATAGAAATCTATAGAGTAAGGCTAACAGATTTACAATAGAATAACAGCCTCAGTATTTTTGGTTCCTCTCCAGTAAAGATCACAAAGAATATTGCTAAATCACTAAAACACCTCTGTAATAATGTAAGTGCTTACAGCTATATACCTGTGTAGCTCAGTTAATAAACTGGAGTAAAAGAATTTCCCTTGTGTAGAAAAATTGGTTGGCTGTGGTTTTATAGCAGATTTGCAATTATTAATAGTTATGCCAATAATAGTTTAATGGTGCATATGCTAATATATATGGAAAGACAATGTGTATAGACAGATGTGTAAAATTGAAAAACATATAACAAGAGAGAAACATCTATTGAACAGACAATATACATACACATCAAATACAACAGCAGTTTTAGTGACCATAAAATTTATTTCTCATTTTTACATTGTTTACATTAGTGACAACTGAAAATGACAGTTGGCAATGCAGCCAGCAGTCTCAATAAAATTATGAAACAAAAGACTGTGTACAAAACATTTTTTTTTGCTTTTGTAATCTTCAGTTGCAAAAATTTATACACCTAAGTAACCATATGTTTTCTTAAAAAAAAAAAAATCATTCTTATTCCTGTCTCTCATCTTGAAAACAGCTGTCAGCCAGGAGGGCAAAGCTGAAATTTATTGCTTGTATCACATGAAGCATTGAACAGACTCCACTACTCCTTAAGATTCAAAACTTTGCCTCTCACAAAGTTACCATTTATTTTCCTCTTGTTTGTCACTCATCTCCCCTGCTGTGCTTTTTATTTCTTTTACTATTAATAATAAAATTTGTAGATGACTGTATTATTTGGATGACTACCTTAGTTACAATAATTCTTTCAAGAAGTATTCGAATACTGAATCATTGGCTTTAGAAAACAAATATTTGTAAGCCATTTTCATATATATTTAATTTTCACAAATTGAAAATACCCACACAACTAGCATCCAAATCAAGAGTGCAAATATTGCCATCATTCCAGAAGTTTCTATAATACTCCATTCAGATGAGTACCTGCTTTCTCAAAAGACAACCATTACAGCTGGGCACAATGTCTCATGCCGGTAATCCTAGAACTTTGGGAGGCCAAGGCAGGTGGATCATCAGAGATCAGGAGTTGGAAACCAGCCTGGCCAACATGGTGAAACCCCATCTGTACTAAAAATGCAAAAAAAAACCAAAAAACCCACAAAAAAACAAAAAACAAAAAACAAAAAAAATCAGTTGGGCATAGTGGTGCAAGCCTGTAATCCCAGCTACTCAGAAGGCTGAGGTGGGAGAATTGCTTGAACATGGAAAGTAGAGGCTGTAGTAAGCTGAGATTGTGCCACTGTACTTCAGCCTAGGTGATACAGTGAGACCCATCAAAAAAAAAAAAAAAAAAAAAGAAAAGAAATAAAAAGAAAACAAGATAATCATCACTCTGAATTTTTGCTTTTTTACCTTCTATTACTGTAATTCATTTTTTTCTGTTGGCCCTGGTTCAAATCTATCAGGCATTGTTAAAATTGAATTAAAATCTGAACACAGTGAAATGTACAATTATTAAGTATACAATTTGATGAATTTTCCAAGTGTACATATCTATGTACATACCTCAGTTGAGATAGTGTCATCTAAGAAAATATCCTTCTTCTTTCTTAGAGTCACTCTACATACACCATAGACAAAAACGTTTTCTGATTTCCATTATCTTAATTTTATTTTGCCCAATTTTAGCATGTCACATAAATGAAATCATGTAGTATACATATTTTGAAGGAGTCTGATTCTTTCACAATCAACACGTCATTTCAAAATTTTATCCATGTTTCCTCGAAACTCAGAAGCAGCAGCTAGCTAATTGGAAATGATGATTTTTAGAGTTCCTCGAATAACAAAGCTGAATACAGAAAGCTGAGTCTGAAGCAGAGACACAATAGCTGACTAACTGGCACAAATCAAGAAGTAAATATAAAGGCTACTGTAATAATTGGTGACTTCAAAATAGCTGGGGTAGCCTCAGACCAGAAGCCAGCTCAAACAACCAACCAAACACTAGAGTAGAAACACTGAGATAACTGACATCAGAATTTGGAAGTTGGAAGATATAGCCACCAACTATAAGGTTAATGGAACTAGGCTGGGAAAAGTAATTATGCACTTACAAATACGTTATTTATGAAATGGAGCAGAGTCAGCAACAAAAGACAGAGAAATTTCTTTTAAAGTCTGACCCAAAGACCCAGGTTTCTACTAACCGGAAAACCAGATAGTTACCATTATGATGTACAGTTGATACATTCTGAGGAGGATTTTGTACTCTTGCCCATAGTTTTATAGCCATTGGGGATTTCAGTTCTAAGAAATCAATGCAGCAGAGTCAGAAAGACTGAAAATGGTGTAGAAGTATACAGTATTGCAACCTATAAGCAATTTTATCCAAAAAAAAAAAAAAAAAGCATTTTCAGCAGGAGGGATATGAGAATTTCTTAGATATAGTGAATTTTCAACATCATATTGTTCTTTATTTTAAATTGTCAGAAAACTAAGCAATGGTCTTATTTGGGGCTGCATACACGAAACCTATGGTCTGTGAATGCAATTGTCTTATGAGAACAGGACAGAATGCTGTACTCTAAAGATAAACTTGTCAAGTGTAGATATGGGCAAGTCTGGATTTAACAAGTGCTTATGTGAAAATTGTGCCCAGGTGGGGATATTCTTATGTATTCTTGGTTGGTGAAAATAAAGGGTTTGAATAAAATATTTTTCTTGCTGTATCTATAATAAATAATTTAATATAATAAAACAAAGGCAGCACAGTTTCTACACACTTTTCTATAAAGTGAAGAAAGTGATGCCACAACAATGCATGAGAAAAGCGAATATCTGAAAGTTATCTACTGCAGAAACCCAAAGAGATTTGTATATTTTTTCATATAAAAAGTGGACTTTGTAAAAGAAAAACATAAATGTGTAAGCAAAGAAGAGACCACTTGTGTAAACTTAAGAATTTTTGGTTGAAATTAGCAGAAATCTACTTCTACCAAGACTGGGAAGGGAGGGAGTAGGGGAAGAGGGAGATTTTATGAAAATATCCAGGGCTGTGCCACAAAATTCAAGAGTAATCAGTCTTCTACAGGGACTGTGCAGAAAATGGAAAAGCTTTGGGAATCTAGCCTAAAGTCACCTTACCGCTCTCTTAGGCATATGTCTTTGCATCTGCTTCAGTTTTCTGTCCACTGAGCAATTGCACAAGCAACGCAAGGCTGACAAAGTTCTGGGCAATGTCACTTGGCACTCCAGAGCAAACATCGCTTGCCAGTATTGTTCCCTATCAAGATGAAATGTTCAGGCCTTTACATCCTCACCTCTGCTGCATATAGACTGTCCTGGTTGACATGTGACCTTCAGAGAGGCAGCTCTCTGCTGCTGAGAGAAACCTCAAGGAAGGTAACAGTTGGAGGTGTCTACTTACTGCATTCCCTGCACCCTGGCAGCGAGCACTTTCTTGAAGGGTCAACTGGATGGAACATCCCCCT
The DNA here is from genome assembly GCA_004027835.1 of Alouatta palliata. Taxonomy (NCBI): domain Eukaryota; kingdom Metazoa; phylum Chordata; class Mammalia; order Primates; family Atelidae; genus Alouatta; species Alouatta palliata. The sequence continues at coordinate 54,146 of PVKV010003459.1, read as the reverse complement.
GACTACCACAATGCACCCCCTGTGCCTCTTGGATCCACTGTTTCATGTACTTTCAGCAATCAGCTTCTTCATGAATTCATGGCTTTCTTTTTATGAAGGGGAGATTAAAAGTGACGGATTAGTTAAGTGAACTATAGCCCCAGTGCTCTACTTAATTCTCAGGGACCAAGTGATACTTACAGACTCTTTCTTCCACTGTTCATGTTCTTTCACCTTTATTTTCAGCTATTACCTCTGCTGGCTTTATGGATGACTCACCTAAAGATTAGACCCAGACCATCATCCCTGAGGGTCTGACCTCCTTTTCTTCACAGCTTCTCAGGCCATACTGCTGTATCTGTCTTTTTGCAATCGTCACAACTGGGTGAAGAATTACCAAGACCTACTTAACTAGATTATCTGGGTTCCACGAATATTCATTGCTCCATTGTATAAGCACTTCTACCGTTTCCTCAACATAAATGTCAATTACAGCTGCCAAGATTGTGACTCCACTTCTTGTTTGCTTGTCCTGGGAACAAAAACCTCAAAGTGCCCAGTGGACAACTGCAGTTCTAGCTCAGTTGCAAACTTGCTTTTTCTAACCCCTTTGGGACCCTGGATGTCTACTCTCCAGAGCTGCTGACATGGGAATTACAAAGTCCCATCGTGGGTCCTTAGAATTATGACCTCTGCTTCTATTCCTTCTAACACAAAACCATGTATTATTTCTTTTGGCAACAGAATCACATCATGGTCTTTGATGCGATGTACATACTACCTCCTAGAGGATGGCAGATGTATTAGTCTGTTCTTATGCTGTTAATAAAGACATACCTAAGACTGGGTAATTAATAAAGAAAAAGAGGTTTAATGGATTCACAGTACCATATGGCTGGGGAGGCCTCACACTCATGGCAGAAGGCGAAAGGCACATCTTACATGGCAGCAGGCAAGAGAGAACATGTGCAGGAGAACTTCCGTTTAAAAAAATCATCAGATCTCCTGAGATTTCTGCACTATCATGAAAACAGCATGGCAAAAACCCACCCCATGATTCAATTGCCTCCTACCAGGTGGCTCCCATGACATGCAGGGACTATCCTAATTCAAGTTGAGATTTGGGTGGGGACACAGACCCAAACCATATCAGCATTTCATGTCCACAAAACATGGCTTCTGGACTGGTGATTCGGAAATGTATCTGCCACTGCTTCAGTACTGTATCATGCCAGCAGATCCTGGGTGGTGATAGTATGTGATCTGAGCAGTGGATCTCACGGTCAGGGCCTACATGTATCCTGAAAAGTGGGTCCATTGATCTCAGGCGATATTAGACAGGATCCTAGCTAGTGACTTAAACACTGTAAACCCTAAAATAGTGGTGCTTATTGAAGTTCTTAGGGCAAGAAAAAAACGGATGTCCAGAATGTTTGTTCTATTTCTGTGAGACTGGACTGCTGGCTATCCCATTATAAAAGAGCCAAAGGTAGTTACTGTCCCCATAGGTGGCTGGATGGTGGTCTAGAGGAATAGTGCCATGGTCAGGGGTCAGCCTTAGTGCTTATGGCTATCAAGTTGGCTGTTTGGCTATGTAAATAGCTACATTAGCCATGAAAAGTGAGAATTCACTCTGTTGGGCCCATGCATATTCTCCATGCCTACTAGAGTGACCACTTCTTTTGTGTGCCTACTGTGATAGTTCTGAAGTAGTCAATGGCAGAGACTGATGGATGTTAACCTACCAGTCATTTTGTCTAGTTGGTTATTTAATTCAGCACCTGAGGCAAAATGTTTTTCGGTATCTGTTAATGTGTTATAAAAAGATCATCATACATTGTGTTCACTTCCATGTGTCTATCTTCATTTCTCTAACGCTAACTTCCTTGTCTCTTATCTTCCAATCCTTTTCTTTCTAAGCCTCTGAGCAACTAGCCAGGCCACTACCCACTGGCCATAAGGCCATAGACTTGCTAATACTGTAGTCCCTCTTTTTTGCATATAAAGTACATGAGAAGACGCTGCTCCTGAAACTTTGCCCATTGGGAGTATTTCCCCCAGCTCTGTCTTTCATGATCACCCAAGAAAGAAGCATACAGCAGCTGCCATCTATTTTTGATTTGTAATCACATACTGAACCAGGCCATTTGTAATTTAAATGGGCATTTTGCTCTTTTCTTAAAGTGCTCCTGTGTCCAGGCAAGAGTTGAAAGAAGAGCACTGGTATAGCAATGCTGGAAGCCATAGATTTCTAATGCACTTCCCTTTTAGGAGACACGTTTAGTTTTTTTTTTTTTTTTTTTTGCTGCATAATGGGCAGGTATAATGTAAACCTTTCTTTCTTTTCTACAAAAGCTTTGGTATATTTTACATCACTTAAGAATGCTTTGTTCCAACAAAGTCTTCTTGGGAATTTCAAAGAAGAGAAAATGTTCAGGCTGACACTTTGATTACTGACAATTTGATTACACTTTCAGTGTAGAAAAGTAACTTGATTTTTAAATGACTGTTGAAGAGATAAATAGAAGGAAGAGACTAAGGACAGATTTTTGAGTGGATATTAGAACAAAATGAAAATATTTTTGATCAGGAAGATTTTAGAAAGCTAAAAATGACTTACGAGGCTGAATAGTGGTCTCCAGAGATGTTCATGTCTTAATCCCCAGAATCTGTGACTGTTAGTTGATATCGCAAGAGGAACTTTGCAGTTGTGATAAAGTTAAAGAATATGAAATGGAGAGATTAACCTAGATTACCCAGGCGGGCTCCTCTCAAGTCAGAAGGCAATGTCATTACAGAAGCAAAGGAGCAGAGAATAAGACTTGAAGATGTTGTTTCTAGCTTTGAAGACCTCTAGAAAGACAGTCTCTGGAGACTGGGAACAGCAGGGATACAAAAGTCTCCCTAAATCCTGCAGGGGACAGAGCCCTGGTGATGCATTTCAAGCTTCTACCTTCCAGAAGGATCAAATTCTACAAATACTTACAAATATGTGTCCTTTTAAGCCCCTACACTAGTGGGCATTTGCTATAGCAGCAACAGAAAACGAATACCATGTACTATTTTAAAAAATGACTTTTGTGAGAAGCTATTTAAGTATTTATTTTAACAATTGGCTTTTGAACTCACTGGTTGTTAAAAATATTTTTGTCATTAATACACTTTGAATACTCAGTTCTAAGTCATATAAGTAGTGTGATCTTTTTTGCCTTTTCCCTTTCCAGGCACATCATGAAGAATAACTCAATGATTTGCCTAAAAGAGAAATATGTTATCCCTTCAGTTCCTAAACTTGTTTTCTCATCTTCAAGAACAAAAGTAATTCAGCATACACATATAACATATTTATATTTCTTTGTAAATTATATTCATGTCCAACTATATAATGTGCGATCACATTCACGCAATACTTGTACTAACAAATCTAAACATTTAAAATATGAAAAATAAGACGAAAATAGAATCGATCGAACACACGTGATTAGAATATCTAATACTTTCTTTCAGCAAATCTCTGAATCATACTGCAAATCCCTTGAATTTCAGCTCCTCTCATTACAAACTGTTGTATTAGATGACCAACACATATCTCTTCCCACTATTTAATGATTTTCTCCTTTTTTCTACTGGGAGCTTGTTTTGCTGTTAATGACAAATAGAGTACAGATTTAGTTAGATGCTATGGAGTATGAGGAAGAATAAGCAATGTGACTAATCCTCATTGTGCATTCTCAAGCTGACTCTTAGTACTCTATTTTCATGTCTCCCGAGCACTATAGCTTATTAAATTGTCTACTTCTGCAATGTTTTAGTGAAAGGTATTAGGAAGCAAGATGCTTTCTTTCTTAACTTGCAAAGTTGATGAATGAAAATTATATGATCATTTGGTTGATGACATTAATTTGTCAGTGTTAGAATATGTATTTTTAAAAATCACATGCTGTCATGGCAGGAAATAATTTGAAGTTTTTCATATTTTGAAAAAAATTACCTAATATACATGCCATAACTAAAATGATATTTTGTTGAATGAATCTATTTTCATCACAGTATGAGGATGCCAATCTCATTGTTTTTTCATATTTCAGAGTGAAATGTAGGGTGACGCTTTTCCATTTCTAGAAATTCCTGTTTCTTTCAAAGTTTTTGGCCTCCAGACACCCTACATGACCTAACCCATCATTACAATATGCTATAATTTACCTGAAAGGGGAAAAAAACAACCCACAGATACCACCATTAATGAAATGACTCAAGCTATCTGGCAATATTGAATAATTTAAGTGCAAAATGACTTCAAAAGGACCACAGTGTTTTAAAATTTAAAATATCTACAAAAACTTGTTCTTTTTACAAAGGACCTTGTAACCTCCCACAGCATGACCGAATTCCTGTCACTAATATTATGGTCAGGGATATCAAAGAGAAAAATAATAGGCAACCCCCATTAATGTATCCTTGCTTTCAGTCTTAAACTTGATTTCTTTTTTTTCCTAAAATGAGTTATGTTGTGACCTGGAGGTAAAAGTAGGACTACAGAATATTTAAATTGCCTTTTGCAATTCGAACCAATACCCAAAAATCTTTTTTTTTTTTTTGCATAGGCCTCAGAAGGAACTAAATCTGGTGATAGCTTGATCCCAACTTTTGTTATGACAACCCTAGCAAACTAACATAGATGCTAAATTGGGAAGTTCATGATGGAAGCTGAAGTTATGAATGCATTGGACAGAGAGAATTTATTCATCCTTTCTGTAATAACTGTCAGCATCTAATTACCTTTGAAATTAGAAGACCCATGCTCACATAGTATAAGAGACCTCAGGAGCTAGGAATGCTTGCACAATAAACATGTTAGCATTAATTACGTAAAATACTTATGACTTTGAAATATAGAACACTTGCTATTAGCATGTGTGAGTGTCTAGGATATCCATGGACAATCCTTTACTTTCACTCCAGAAAGTCTTTTGGTCATCCTCATGCGACAATTCTTTCTTCCTCTGGATAAGTTGTGCTTGCTCAACTATAACCTTGAACAAATATTACAAGAACTCAAACATTATGTTTGCAAAAGATAATTTATACAACTGAAAACAAGCAGAGAGGCTGAATACATGGTAAACTCTGAAAAAAAGTTTCTTTTAATTATATATATTTAAAAGTACATGCTCAGTTCTTGTAATAAATTCTATTAGAAAATAAAGAAGACTCACTTGCCATTGGTCTAATTAGAGAACAAAAGGCTGTAATTGGTGGTTATCACTGTCAGTTATCTTGCTTAGAAAAAGAATTAGGGCACTTCAACCATAGGAAGCCATTAATAGATCATGTCCTCAGAGTAGTTAAACCTCTGTCTACTATTTCTCACTGGGAAATCCCTACATATCTGACTGTCTTTCTTCTGGAATATTGTTTCATGAAGTTTGTAGTATGAACAGACTTGGAAGATAGAGATAGTGTCTCCTTCTGGGACATAGTGCAGGGTTAGTTATAGTCCATTATCTTAAACATAATGTCTTTCTCCAGCACTGACTCTTTGGCTCATTCCAATAGCTTAGTGTTGGATTTGCTGTTTGGAAAACTGCAGACTAGCATTTTAAAGTCACCCCTCATTGAAACCACAAACTCAGGAAACAAATGATGAATGCTGATCTGAGTAAGTCATCTAGATGTCCTTGATAAGGGACTATTTTTTATGAGAACAATTGGAATCAAACTGCCCATCAATAACCACCTAGACGTTTATCATTGCTTTCTGCAGCCATGTGCATGACAACACACCCACCACTGTAGACCAGGTACAAAATAAAACTCTATGCTTCTGGTGCAGAGGCTACTACTACATGCAATATTTGTGAGTCCCCAAAAATGTTGACCATTTTCTTTTGTCTCAAGATAACAAACTGCATGACATATAGTATTATACTGGGCCATTCTTGGTAGAATGAATACATCAGGCATTTAACCTTATATGGAACTGTCAGTCATGCCTCAGCAGCAGTGGCACTGTTTTTAGGTTAGAGCGTTGCAGCTGTAGTCCAACTGCTGGCTTAGGGCAAATCGCTGTAGCTCCTGAAACTAATATGGGTCACATTTTCAATTTTCTGGACCATTTGAAATTTGGCGATGGTGGGCCTTTTATCACAAAACCTACTAAAAAGTAAATGATTGTCAAGGTATTCAATGGGTCATCCATGCTTCTCATCCACAGTCATCTAGTATTTTTTGAGCATTAGAAAGGCCTCATTAAAAACTGGCATTAAACGTTTGCTACCATCCTTTCCTCTTTTTGGTTCACAAACAAGGCAGTTTTGTGAATGACTGTGGCTATCACCAGAAATAAATAATCCACTCTCCATTGCTTTCCAGGTAATTATCAGGACAAACAAGTCAGAAGTTATATACAAGAATTTCAAGTTTCTGTCATTACCATTTCTGGATCTGATGCTTGTTTTTTTTCCTATAAAAGCAACACCAGTTCAGCCTGATTGGAATACACACTGAGCCTGCCTAAAAGGGAGCCGAGGGAAATTAGACTTGATTCTGACTCAGTTGGCTGTATTCTCCTGTAATCCTGGCATAGTCCTAGATCACAGAGATAGCAGTCATCTGGTTCAATACACTACTGTTGGCAATGTGAGCCAGTGTAGAGAGCACAACAGATCTCTGTAAATTCTGTAAAACTCTCCTTGCTGTTTGTACACCTGACCCTTACAGATAAAACTTCTGATAAGAAACAGATAAAATTATATCTGCTGAAACGGGACACATGGACTTTGTGGTAGCAGAGGGAAAGTAACAACCAGGTACATGATGTATCAGATAACAAGTATGTCAGATCCTGAGAGAGGTGTAGGGGAAGGAGGAATATTGGTGGCCTTTATCTTTCAGATCTGCCTTTGGAGCCTTCCTCATGAAAGAATCACTATGGGGTCTCTCTCTGGAACCATTGCAAGAAGTTTCAGTTTAACCACCTGCTGGGTTAGCTATACCCAGCAGACATCTCTGTCCACAATTTGCTCACTATTTGCCTTAATCTTATGGAGAAATCGATAGAAACCAGAAAGAATGGCTCCTTCTTCAGAATCTTCTAAGCAACTTGTCAATACAGGTGTACTGTCTCTGCTTCAGGCCTATTTTAACAGCTGCTCCTCAGTCATTCCCTGGGGAGAGGCATGTCATCTTGCTGATAACGTGGACAGTATAGATTGAACTGAATGCCCTCAGCAGGCTCTCCACAAACAGGAATTAATCCGAGTTATTCAAGCTCAACTGGGAACCCTGTGAACTACTGGATTACATTTCTTGAGTAGAAGCCATTTGTTAACTTTGTTCTTTCTGCAAACAAGATGTCTTGCTCATTAGATGTGATCATAAGAGAACCTCAAGTGTAGATGGAAATATTACTTATCCCTAGAAGACTTTCAGTTCAGCCTCAATTCAGTGACCTATTTTAGATTTAGAAATGCCCTAAAATTCCGTCTTGCCTGCAAAGGTGGAGATGGTTATTGTTAGTATATTCTGTTGTTCCAGATTAAGATCTCCAGCCCTATGGAATAGTCAGTTTGGAAACAGAAGGAGAATGTCACACGGCTTTCCAAGGTAGAGGTTGATGGTTTATGGGATTTGTTCAACGAGTTAAGACTAGGATGCTGGGGGGTAGTTTCCATATGCAGGCAGGCCTCATTCTGCTGCTTGAAGTGGTGTTGACAGTGGCATAATTTAAATGCGAAATGAGACAAATTGAACAGATTTGGTCCCAGTTACTAAAGGTCAGTTTAACTGAAGTGGTCAACGAAGGGGTGTACTTACAGAGAACTCTTCCAGAAGTCAGGATGGTAAAGGAATGTGTAGATAATATTGAAAGACAATCCCCCTGTGATCTCTTTTATTTCTGTACAAGTTACTCTGGATTCCTTCCAATGATGTTTGCATGATGAAAAGCCTCGGGAGATAGAAATAACGTCTCCCTCAAGCACAAAGGGCAGATTTGTTTACTGTCCAGTAAAGTAGAATAATGTCTATCTCTGGACCAAAGTGAAGGCATGCTTACTGCCTTTATAGAAGAATTAGCTTACCCCAACTCTGGGATTTTCTGCTGTTAACACAATTCACTTCGTGTGCTAGCTTTACCTACCATCTTTGGCTTGCCTTCTGGGAATTGGAGCTTGAGAAACTAGCTCAAGAAAATGCTGATGTTTGGCTACTGCAACTGTTGTGACTAACAAAGCTATTTGTGCCTCACCCAGGAGTGACATATCTTCCACCAGCATCCATGAGACAGTGGCAGGCTAGCTTGTTAGCTTGCAAGAAGAATACAATCTAAGAATCTTTACAGCACTTGGTGATTCTGAAACACGTCGTTATGTTATACCAGTTCTGATTTTCTAAAAAGAAAAGAAAATGATAAAAAAGACATTATCAAGAACACATTAACAAACAATATAGATAATATTTAGTCATTACTTAATATTATTCTAAATAGAAAATTAGAATCTTCATTAAAATGCCATATCAATGCCTGTCTTTGTTTTATTTCTGGATTTGTTTTTGATACTATTATAAAAAAGAACCACTTAATTAATTTAGTACAAGCATGAAGAAAGGGGAGTCTCCTGTTCTTTAGGAATAAACCTGTAAGAAATTGAGTAAAAGCATTATTGAATAATAAAATGGAAATAGTAGGAAGTGTCTTCTTACAAAGAAGTGGCATAAAGGGAAAAGGCTTCCAAAACTGAATGTCTAACACAGATTGGTCTCCTGATACGCAGATGCATATGTATGGCTGTGAAGGTGTGAACTACATTAACAAGCCAATTAAAGTTGCTGTAAAAGCCTTTAAGTTCCTTCTGACTGGACTGGCAATTCTCCAACACTGGTGTGATGGACCTCCCAGCCTTACAGCAGTTAAGACCCTTTCTCCTTCCCTGCTGCTGGGCAAGTCAGGAAGCCTCCAGCATTTTACTGCAGGGAATTTGCCAACATCCATGGTATTAAGCATTGCCTTTGTTGTGTTATTATCAAATATTTTGAATATCACAACTGATTGTCCATTTAGGGGTCATGCTGAAACATCAATTTGTATCCCCAAAACCCATCTGTATCTTTCCTCCAGAGCCCATTCTTCATCCTTTATACTGTGCCACAGAGGAAGTCACCACTAAGCCCAGTCTGTTGCCCAATAAATATTTTATATAGTTTTATCTCTTCTCCATACCCAAATCCTTCCCATTGTTCTTGTTTTCCCTGTAATAAACTTTCTCACTCCCTCTTTCTCTCCTTTTCACTGCCTTATTTCTCTCTGCCTACTGTCTCAAGCCCCTCCAATCCATTAATTCTCAAGACAGCTATTGGATTAGTCTTTAAATACAATCTTACGTGGTTACTCTCTGTTTAAAATTCTTCAAAAGCTTTAAAAAGCTTCCCTGTAAACTTTTCACCTGGCTGCTAGAGAGCTGGTCTCAGATGACCTAGTTAACTCAGATCTTACCAATTTACCACTCAGACCCCTGTGCCAGCCATACATAGCAGACTACTTGTTATTCACTATAGCTATTCCATCCTCCTGCACCTCTGTGCCCTCATCACCACAAATAATCTCTCCAGATCTTTCCTGTGTTAATTTCCACTCAACTCTAAAATTTCGGGATAGACATCCCCTTTGGGAAGCATGTCTAGGTGAACAAATATTATCTCTTCTGTACTATACCATGTGTATATTTCATTTTATATTTCTTGTCTGGTTGCTTTTCCAGATCATGCAGTTCTTTAGAGTTGTTTATGATTCATTAAAAGATCTCAATAAATATTGGTTTAATGAATAAATTTATTCCTAATAAAATGACTTGCATGTTGACTATGGGCATGTATCCATTTTTTAAAGTAGGTATGATAAAGTGTTATACACCAACAAATCCTGACATCTTGATAAACAGAACAGCCATCAAATTTTCATCATATCAAAGAGTAATTATGTTAGCATAATATAAACAGAATATTAATTAAAAACAAAAAAGTGTTTAACCTATGAGAAAATCCAGAAAGATATTATAATAAAGACTGTTTGCACTATTGAAGACATAATTCCCCAGGATCCACATTTTCTCTCTGAAATGTTCATATACAAAAGGCCTATAAAAATCAGTAAAAAATTTTCATATGAAAATGAAGCTGTATCATGGGAAATTATTTTTCTTAGGAATAGGTTAGGGGAATGCTCACTCATTTTATAATTGCTTTTATTATTTGTTTAATACTAAAGTTTTTACAAGACCTCCCCAAAATAATTGTCCTACAATGAGAAAGTAGACAAGTTGGTAATTTCTCTTAAATGCTTAAAAGTATGTCACTTGCCTTTTTGGACTAGTTTTAAACTTTTGCCTATATAGAATTTAATGGGCTAGAAATAGAGCTATAAATTGGGTCATGGGTAACTAGCTATCCCCACCTCCAACCAGAACTGTTTCTTTTTCTCAGTGAGGAAAAGAGAAATTCCAATTATATATTTAAGTTTCAAGGCCATCTGTGTAACTTTTCATAATATTTCTTTACAGGGAATGGCTTCTTGTTTCAAGGAAGGTGAAGAATAAGATACAGACATCTGTAGAGGCCTTCAATGGTTATCCAGGAAATATCTGGGTGAGTAAACACAGTGATGGAAGATTATAAAGACTTTTCCTATCTATATATGTTAGCAAATTATATAAAATCAAGGTGGAAGAAATTCTGTATTATAACAGATTTTAAAGCTACATTGGTGCTGTTATCCAAAGATTAACTGTAGTATTTTTTCAAATGTTCATAAAGAGAAAGCCTCTTCCATGTTTCAACATTTTTGTCTAGTTTTCTAGAATGTTTTTATATTCTTTTCGATTGGGCTTCTTTTTCTGTCTTACACATAAACTATGACTTGATATCATCCATTTTTCTTAATGAAAGAGAGAGTTGTTGATATTCAAAATAGTGCTTCCTTTTTTTTTTTTTCGAGATAACATATATTCTAGAACCTACATGGGCTCAGAGGAATCAGGTTATGGATTTTCTTTTAGTTCTGAAGTATATCAGATTCTGTTGTCTTCTGTGTTTCTCTTGATCTAAAAAGGCATTAGAATCCAAAACAAATATTTTCTCTCGTCTTGGAAAATAATGTGAATAACTATTTTGCCACAGCTGCGGGGCAGTTTAACCCCTTTCTCCCTGAAGATGTATTTCTGTCTTCCATATTGATACTAACAATATTTTTAGGCAGAATGATGTCATAAACTGATTCCACATAACTCAGAGTCTTTTAATCAAGTAAGCTTCCCTACAGGTTCTCTCTAAACTGATTTTCTGAGTCCATGAAATGGCACACTTTTATGATAGTCATCATTCCAAACAGGTTAACTAATTCTATTAACATTAAATGCTACATGACATTGACCCTGGATTTTAAATACTAAACTTCCTGGCTACTTCAAGAAACCCATATAATACGTACATATGTTGCTTGTTGTGGAAAATTCTTTACTGCTGCTCTGCTTCAATGACATGGAGTTTCGGGAAGGGAGGGAAATTTCTTAGAGGGCAATAACCAGGTCCCAGTTTTTTCTTCCAGGTCTATTTTGTATTGTCACTCCTATTTCTAACACCTTGTCTCCACCTACTGGGATTGTGTCAATATCTGTATTTTTTTTTTTTTTTAACCCCTCAGACTTAACATCTATCTAATTAAAATTCCACTAACAACTTTGTTAGAAATATCTCCAAGAATCATATGGTTTTACAAGTCTGATGCAGATTTCTCCACATATTACTTGCAGTTGCCTCTGACAATCTCTACTATAGATTGATCTATATCTTCCACCCAATCAGCACCCCACACACACTCCACTTGACAAAGTGTGGAATGAATGGTGATAATTAGGATGCTTAAAATTACAGAACTTATTTATGGCTGGGCTTGCAAATAATCTACCCACATTGCCAACCAAGACCCTTATGTTGATAAAACTTCTAGGATGCAAATACTTGCTCCCACATGGGAGGCAGTGGGGTGCTGATAAAATTATGTTATTGGTTGCATTATGTTTCTAATATGTCAAAAAATTAAATCTTCATTTTTATATAACATCTCTCAATGTAAAAATATTGGCAAAGTTTTAAAAAAAATTCTACCGGCCAAACAAAAAATATCTGAGGGCCAAATTTTGCTGTTAGGCTACCAGTTAGACATGGCTAATTTGGGGATTTCATTTTGCCTCTAACTTGTATTCTCCCTTTTGAATTTTGTTTTTGATGAGTTGCAACTACCAAACACAAGCTGAGAATATTTAGGGAGAAAAATAAATCACAATAAAAAATTCATTTTGTGATCTATTGAATAATTAGCAACAGAAGAATATTGTGTATGAATTTTTTCCCAACAGTTGAAATTTTCTAGATAGATTCCATGAAAATAGGCTTCCTTACTATTTTAACCAGATATATTTAGGAAATGTTGTAGTGTTAGAGATAAAATAGTGTTTTTCTATGAAAGAAGTATGCCTTTGCGTTATTAAATTTACTGGAAAAACTGCCTTGCTGAAAAAATAAGATGCCAACGGATTATTCTGCAAAACATCCTGAGATGCGTGTTTAGTATAAACTTGTGCATTAAATGGATTACTGTCATCTATTTAAGGATTACATCAGTGACCAAGACATTAATCTCTCAACTGAAGCTTCTCAAAGCTGGCTGAAAATTAGAATCACCTTAGGCAATATTAAAACATTCACTTGCCTGAAGCCCACCTGGAAGGATTTTTGACTTTAATTATCTGGAGTATCCACATAGTTGTTAGAAAGTCACACAAAAATAAGACAAAAGAAAAAAGATCTGAACACCACTGTTAATACACTTAAACTAATTGATATATTTAGAACATAGATCACTCCGCCCAAGAAAAACAGAATTTACCTTTTTTCAAGTGTATATCTGAGCTTAAATAGAATCAGCCGTGCAATAAGCTATATAAAAAGCCTCACCAAAATTTAAAATACTGAAATGAGTTAAAACATGTTCTTTAATTATAGGATTAAGAAGAATCAACAATGCAATAAGCTATAACAAAGCCTCACCAAAATTTAAAAAACTGAAATGATTTAAAATATGTTCTCTAATTATGGGATTAATTATAATTACAAGGAAATTATAACTGAAAAAAGATCAACATCCTGGAAATTAGAGAATATACTTTAAACAATTCATGAATAAAATAAGAAATCAGCATAAAAATATACGATTATTTAACTAAATTTTAAGATGAAAAATTGTGGGATGCAGTTAGAGCATCTTCTAAAGGAAAAAACAAGAGCCAGCATGCATATATGAGAAAGAACAAAGGACAAAACTCAACAATTTAATTTTTTATCTCAAGAACCAAAACTATGGAAAGGAGAAAGGAATAAAAAAGATAAGAAAAGCAATGGATGAATAAATAACGCAGAGTAGTGAATGTGACCAAAGCAATGGTTGAAACTTTAAAGATTAATTAATTTTAAAAAATATTTGATGCTGATCAGGAGGAAAAAGAAGAAAACAGAATTACAAAAATAAAATGGGGACATAAATACAAGCTCTATACATATAAACAAAAAAGAACACTACAAACAACTTTAAGGAAAGAAATTTGATAATATGGTTAAAATGAGGACGTTACTCTACAAGTACAACTTACCAAAGTTAAGAGATGACATATACAATCTCAGTAGTGAGGCATCTGTCAAAGAAATTAAATTTGTTATTTTAAAAAAGTTTCCACAAGAAAACTCCAGAAGCAGATGGTGAAGAGTAGTGAATTCTTCCAAACATTTAAGAAAGAAACAACCCCAATCTTGTACAAAACATAGAATAATGAAGGTAACCTTTCCTAACTACTTTTTGGTGACTAACAAAACTATGATTCTAAATTCTGTCAAGGACATTCAAGAAAAAATAATATAACACAGAAGCCAAAATGAAGCATTAGACTAAAATTTAATATCCCTTCATGAAATATGTTTTACGAAATAAGGAGAAAAAGTAAACTTTTTAAAATGAGAAGAGACATCTACAGAAAACCTAGAGTGAGTGTACATTCAGTGATTCAAAAGAAAAAAATAGAAAACTTTTTTCTGTAGAGGGGGAAGCAAATGAGCATATTCACTGCTTCTGTTTTAATATTGTGGTAGAGAAACTAACCATTGCAATAAGGTAAAAATAAATAAATAAAAAAGTCGCGATATTTAAGGACGTGGGATTGGGAAAAAATAAATAAAACTGTCAATTTCTTATCTATAACATGACAACAAAAAAAACTCTAACGTTATTTTTTAAATGATTGCGCTAAATTAACAAATTTACAATCATCATGGGATCCAAAGTCGATATCAAAAAAGAGCAATTATAGTTCTAACACAAAACAACACAGTTGGAAGTTGAAGACGAGAACAAAGGGTAACAAATTATGTAATACTATTAACAAAGCAATAAAATAATTAAATATCTAAAAATATATCAAACAAAGGTTTGTAGGACCACATTAAAATCTATAAAATACAGTTGAAATAAGTTAACCATGGCCAAAGCAAATATTATGTATATGTTCTGAAGACTGAATGTTGTAAAGATGTCAATTCTGCTCAAATTTATCTCTATATTGGCAAAACCATCAAGATATTATAGGCTTTTTTTCTCAGACATTGACAGATTATGAATTCATATATTTATAAAACATGCCATGAAAAGACAAAGTAATCTCCATAGAAAGACAAACCCAGGGAAACTATAGTAACAACTGTGATTCGACTACAAAGTTAATATGTGTAAATTAGACATTGACATAAGAAAAGGTAGGATCTTCACCTCTACTTCACACTGTGCACAAAAACAAAATTTAGATGGATTGCAGAACTGAATGTAATAATAATAATAATAATGTCTCAAGAAAAATTTGTTTTAATCTTGGAGCAGGCAATAGTATCTTTACTCCCACCTCATACCGTAGACAAAAATAAAATATAGATGGATTGTGGATCTTAATATTAAAAATATATATATCATGTGTGCTTTTAATAATGAAATTACTGTGATTTGAAGGATAATGGTTTGAGAGGGAAATACAGAATAACTTTGACCTCTGAATGGGCAATAATTTCTGAAGCAGGGTCCAAAACTTGTAAAAGTGTCAAATTAAACTACATTAAAATTAATTGATTTATCAAAAACATAATGAAGAGAGTGAAAATTCAAACTACGAAGTGAGAAACAATTTTCATATAACCAATAGAAATCTCATAGCCAGAACAAATAAAGAAAACCTACAATTCAAGGAAAAGCTGGTTACTAGATTATGTGAGGTAGCTTGTGAAAATTTATCAAGTTGTACACTATAAAATGTGAACTTTAAATATACTATGGGACAAATATATTTAGAATTAAAAGTAACATTTTCTGAAATGGGTCCTGGGGAAATGGTGCTTCTGTGCTGCCATGGTTAAGGCTCACCATTCCCTGTTCTTAAGGCAGTGGGGCCTGGCTGAGAACTCCTGGCTGGGACTGACCAACTTAGGCACCATCAGCTTCTTTATTTTGCTTCCCTCAGCCTGTGTGTTTTTTTTTCTGTGCACAAAATGTATGGCATATGCCCACACCAACAACCTATGCTCTAATTATTCAACATCAGCTGGGTGTCTAACAACTCAATTCTGACACTAAGTTTGGGAACTAGTGCAGACTCACAGGTCAAGGGCTCAGTCTCATGAAGCCCCTTTCGCTTCAGTTGGCAGCTGCAAATGGGTTTCCCAGCCTACTCCATGCTTCACTCAGCCCGACCAGTCACAAGTTCAGTGCTTCCTAAGACCTTCTCCGCAGATTCGACAATTTACTAGAAGGACTCACAGAACTTGGGAAAGTGCTCTACCTAAAATTATCTGGTTTTTATAAAGGATTAACTCAGACAGAGACAAATGAAAGATAGAAAACAATGTATGGGAAGTAGACACTGCCATACCCTTTCCATGCTCTCTACCTTCCCAGCACATAAGTGTATTCACCAACCTGAAGGCTCTTCAAATCTCGTTGTTCAGGAGTTGTTATAATCCAGTCTCCAGCCCTCTCCTTCTTTCCACAAGTCACAGGGTGGGGCTGAAACGTCTAATTTTCTAATCATGTGCTTGGTCTTTCTGGTGACCAGTCCTCATCCTGAAGCAATCTAGCCATCTCACCAAGGTAGAAACTCAAGCAAAAACTCAATGCGGTCTAAAAGGGTTCTTTATGAATAACAAAAAAACCTTCCTATCACTCCGGGAATTCCAAGGACTTTTGGAACTCTGTGTCAGAAGCTGACGACAAATACTAATCACGTATTTTTGCTATACCACATGCCGTAAAAGTAACGCATAAAATGTATGAAAAGACTGAGAAATCCTTCTGAAATTAATATTTTTCCAAATGTCTTTTAAGGCATATTAATGCACCCTACATCAGATTTCATTTTGGAAAATAAAACTTTATCTATTCTTTGCTGATTGTATACACAGTATTATAGCTCTTTTCACATCTGCACCAAGAAAAAACTGTGTAATTGTTTGACCTAACGTTTTTCACATATTTAAACATAACTTTTTGCTTGCATGCAGAATGCCTATTAACTATCCCAAGGACATTATGGTTCTAAAGAATGTATTTTTAGAAAACTATCATTTTCATTTTTATCCCTCTTCTATATTATGTTAGGAAAGCACTTTTCCAGGGAGGAAAAAGGAAGAGTTTTTGTTCAAGCATTATACGTAAAATCCACAAAAAGAACCAAAGATAAATCCCAAGTACTTATGATTTTTTTTTTTTTTTTTTTTTTTTTTTTTGAGACAGAGTCTCGCTCTGTTGCCAGGCTGGAGTGCCGTGACACGATCTCGGCTCACTGCAACTTCTGCCCCTGAGTTCAAGCAGTGATTCTCTTGCCTCTGCCTCCCGAGAATTTGGGATTACAGGCACGTGCCACCACGACCGGCTAATTTTTGTATTTTTAGTAGAGATGGGATTTCAGCATTTTGGTCAGGCTGATCTCGAACTCCTGACCTCGTGATCTGCCGTCCTTGACCTCCCAAAGTGCTGGGATTACAGATGTGAGCAACTGCACCTGGTCACTTCTCAATTTTTCTCTAACCGTGTAATATGTCTTTCTACTTGAAGTTAGCGTTTGCAAAGCAGTTCCACAGCAAATTTAACTAATGGCATAAACACTTGACTATTTTTATTTGTCAGTAATGTTTTGGGCTATATGTATGTGTGTATATATGTACACGGATATATATTTATGTATATAAATACATACATACGTATAACTACATATATACATACATATGTCATTATGGAATCATTCAGACTTGTTCATTTATATATTAACAAAATGAAGCCAAAAAAGCATAATTAAAAACAGAGTCACAGTTGGAGTTTTCTGCTGCTTATGACATATATATGTGTGTGTGTGTGTGTATACACATACATATGTACACATATATATGTATACATACATATATGTACATCATATGTACATATATTTGTGTGTATATATGATGTACACACATATATAAACATACATATATACATATATATACACACACACACATATATATACACACACACTCACACATATATATATTTATATCTGTATTTGTGGGAAGATGTTTCTGTGCTTCTCTGAAATTCTGCCTCCTCCATTCCCTTAATTAAATTGCCCTTTCTTTTGTTTGACTTACACACATTGTGCCTCATATTCTTGATCATTATACCTTCAATGGCAGGCTATAGAAGGGATTCACCATTCCTGAGGTAGTGCTTGTAGTAGTTGTATGAAACACACATTTACACTGAGTAGTGCCAGTTGCTTCCACCTCGATTATCTCAAAGGTTGACTTTCAAGTGCAGTCTCCGTAGGGTAGGGCAAATGCTAAACTGACTACAGCCGTGATCATAAGTGTCCTAAAGCCTAGAAGATTCCCAATAAGCCAGCTCCCCAGTTGATTGATGATATGCATTTGAATAAGCTGTTGAAAACTCCAGCTGTGACTCTGGTTCTATTAATGCTTTTTGACTTCATTTTATTAATATATAAATGAATGAGCTTGAATGAGTCCATAATGACATAAAAATTGATCTTTCAGCACAGTCACAGCCTGGTAGTTTATATCTACTTATTACTCTCAATTTCCATATCAAAACTTTTCATTCTCTGACCCAACATATTAATAGTTTTTAAAATATATATATGTGTGTTAATGTGTGTACGTAAATATGTGAATGTGATTTATCTATTTATATGCGTTTACACAAAGATATAAGTCATTGTTATGCTGCCAAAGCTGATAGTTAACATCCCAATTGGAAAATAGTTCCCAAATTTGTATATATTTCTTCATGGGTATTTGGGCACTTTCCCTCCTGAATTTGAAGAGATGAAGTATGAAACTCATGCTTCCAGTTGTTATGGTTTTGAATGATTACAGAAGAAAATACACATGAAAGCTTCACTGCTCTGTTCTGTAATGAAAATTCTCTGCTTTTTAAATTTCTGTTAAATAACTTGTTTAGGCATATCCTTGAACATAACTGGAACAGTCTTTCAATTTTTTGATTTCCATCAATTTGAATAATTCTAAAAATAAAAAATTCAGCATCCTTTCCCTTGTTTGGAATGTGCCTGAATAGAGAGTCCCATGCTAGACTACCCCAGTTTCTCAGTCTTCATTCACAGCCTCCATCATGAAGTATCCCTGAGCTGTGGTTCCCTGCCTCCAGTATAAAGTGTCGTACTTTCTTAAAGTATCTGTTAGTGAAAATACTGTCATCCCAAGACTGGAATATGTTTATGTGTTGTAGCTTTCTCTTGGAAAATTTTACCCCAATTAATTGTAACAATAAAGGAGATCTTGGAGAGAAGCTCTCAGGTCCTTGAAAGCCTGGGGATGAGCTGAAAACAACCAAGTTTTAAATGAAGTGAGCTCCACCTACATCTTCTTGATCATTGCTTGGCTTTCTGAGGCATATTTCCTAGTCTTCCTTTTCACTGCCTTTTGCAAACAATATTTTCATATTATTACAAAGCTGAAATTCTTTTCAACTTCTTATGCCAGATGGCCTCACAATATGCATATGTTTCCTTGGCAATTTCTATGCTGTCAAATGCTTCATCTAATGCCAGTATCCAGTCAAGTGCAGGTAACATTGCAGTCTTGCCTTTCACCCCAGGTAGCACCTCAAAGCAAGGCCATTGAAGCTTACAAAAACTGTCTGTGTTTCTCAAGCTCTCATAGATTTTATGCTGTCATTTTTTTAAATCATCAATGCACCATCCAAATGCTTCATCTTTCAACATTCACTTTGCTTCCCTTGAAAAATTCCTTGGATTTCTGTACTGGCAGGGTCTAGATTGGGCTATATGGAGAAAAGTTTACATAGCAGGCTTGAAACTGCTATCTTTGCAAATGCCTGCTAGCAAGACTGGCCCTTAGCTGGCATCTGGGATTTAGGGAGGCTTTCCACCATTCCCAGAACTAATAAGAATGGCTTACTGTGCCTAATCTGTTTGTACAAACAATAGCTGAACACCTGCTTTCCTACTAGGATTCTGGAATTTTAGAACATACTGAACAGAGGGTGCTTCCATGAGCAGCCCTCAATTAAAACCCTGGGCACTGAGTCTCTAATGAGTTTTTCTGTTAGACAATGTTTTACATGTGTTGTCATAACTTATTGCTGAAGGAATTAAGCACATAATGTGTGACTCAATTAAGGGAGGACTCTTGGAAGCTTGCACCTGGCTTACTCTGGAAAAGCCTTGTATTAGTCAGCCTGGGCTGACATAAGAGAATGTCATAAACTGGGTGACTTAAACAACAGAAATTTATTTTCTCACAGTATTGGAGATTGGAAGTCTGAGATCAGGGTGCCAACATAGGTTCTAGTGAGGGCCCTCTTTCTGGCTTGAAGATGGCCACCTTATTGCTATATCCTCATGTGGCAGAGGCAGAAGGAAAGAGAGAGCCAAAAAACACCCTTTGGTATTTTTTATTTTAAGGGCACTAATCTCATCAGACCAGGGCCCCATCCTCACAACCTCATCAAATCTTGATTACCTCTCAGAATACCCATTTCCAAATACCATCACATTGAGCATTATAGCTTTAACATACAAATTTTGGGGAAGTACAAATATTTGGTCAACAATAGGCTCTGTGTACGTCTTTCTTTTGCGAATTTTACTTCACCCTTTTGCTGTAATAAATTATTGCCATGAGTATGACTATATGCTTAGCACTGTAGGTTCCCCTAGTGAATCACAACCAAACCGGGGGTCAATATTGGAGACCCATGACACAAGCTGTTTCATTTGATGAATCTTTCATTCCAGGGTATTAGTCCAGAAACCTGGTACTTCCTGTGCCATATCTGTTCTGTTGTTATGAATCCTTCCCACAACTTTACAATATTGTTCAAGAATCTGCCTTCCTTCTTCAGAGGCAAATCTATTCTTTTTAATAGTTATGTGCTGGACAATGCATGTGTGTGACCCCTTGTCTATTAGTTGCCTTGCCCTGGTTGTCTCTCCCAGGGCTTTGTTTGATAAAATTACATGACAAAGCAAAAAATTTACTTTTGTTCAATGATATCTTCAAAATATGGCCCACCGATCAACAAAGCTCTATAGTTGCAATCACTGTCCTCCATTGATACCTGTCTCTGAAGATAGTTACGCCAGGGACGAGTACTACTTTGGGCAAGTGCTTTTCTGCTTTGATATTATATCCTTAACAGTCTTGTTGATGTCCTGGCCTGCTAACTGACTCAATTCAATAAGCTTTGAATCAAATTCAGTTCTATGGTATGCTTGAGTTCAAGTTTAAATTTACATACCACATTTCAGGTCAATTCTCCTATAGATTCTTGCCCTAAAGATTTGTCCTTAAAGTTTAGAAGAAAGCAAAATGTAGTCTATAGATCTTAGTGGATGATCAAACTGTCTTTGCTTCTTGCTCTGACTTTAGTACAGAAAGCATTCTATTTTTGAAATCCTATCAGTCCAACTCTACATGCAACCCATATAGATACAAAGAAGTTCCTTATCTATGATCTCTTTCTCTTTTTCTTCATTGTCTCAAACCTTTCTACCCAGTTTTTGCAAGAGGAAATGCTTCTTATTGCTTTATTTCTCTCAGTCAATTCCATCTCGTTTGGCTCTATCATATTTTATCTAACTGGGAGGATTGTGGTGGAAAGTAGATTCTGTTTCTGTTTAGGGAAATAAAGCATAAACAAACAATGCCTTTCCCAGTCCTTCTCAAAAATTTAAATTTCCCATAGTTTTTATTGATTATGTTATAGCATTAATACTCAGTGATTAAACTGTTAACTACATCCATGAGATCCTTTTAAAAAAAATCACTGGCCCTGATCCGTACTCTAATTTCTGAATCTGCACTTCAGTTATATACTTGATATCCTTGCTCGGTTTCAGTAAAAGTATCTCACAGTCAACACGTTTCCAATTGAAATTATGATTGTTCCTTTTATTTACAAAATGAACTTACTTTAGTGTAACATTGTCAATTAAAAAAAAAAAAACAAGCTGGAACACTAGAAGATTACTTTGACATTTTCCTTTCTCAGATTCCTCGATAGTAAACTCTTTGTCAAGTCCTGTCAATTTTACATCAGAATTGTATCTCAAGTTATCTTTCTCTTTTTGTCTCTGCTATTAACATCTTCTTCACCTGGTATATTGCAGTATCTTCCTAAACATTAACTTTCCATTTAATATTATCCCGATAAAATAAATTGTCCACACATCACAAAACAGGTGTTTATTTAGAAAGGAGCATTTATTGATGTCACCAACCTCAGTCAAGTATTTCCCACCTTCCTATTGACTTTCAGTGCCTCCAATACCCTATGTTTCTTCTGAGACAGTACCTTTACCCAAGCAGCTCTTACACCAGAACAACTTTCCTTCTGGTTCATATTTATTCTTTCTTTATTTCTCAGCTCAGTTGTGGTTTCTCCTGTGATGTCTTCCATGATGGCTATGGCCAAGTCAATTGCCACTAGTAAGAAAGTACTGGCATAATTCATCTCCTTTCTGGTGATACTATAGTTTGTAATTTTGTATTTTGTGTGTGTGATTATCTGCATATTGTTTTATTTGCTAAATCCTGGGCTCCATGGGGGTGGAAAACATCTGGTTTTACTTAACACTGAATTCTCAGTACCTCATGTATATCCAGGTTACAACTGGCTCTCAATACATGAATTCATGAATGAGTGGACTATACTTTCATGTTATTATTTAAAATGTGTTAATTTTTATCTTTTCAGCTTTCCTAAAGACCTCATTTTGGTAACATAGAGTCCAGAATTTCCAGGGACTGGATGTAGAGGTAAATATGGATGACATTTTGGAATAAACGTGTATGGAGAGAGAGAGCGAGCTTGTGAGAGAGAGAGAAAGATTTTCTATAATTTCTAACCTATGACACGTTTTTTTAAAAATCTGAATTTTAGAAAAAGCAGTTTATTGAAATGCCTAGATTTTTAAAATCAATCACAGGACCCAAAATAACTTTCTTCAAAATACTCCTTTGATGAGTCTTCTTAATGATCTGGGCACAGTGTGCATTTCAGTATTATTTTCATTCTTTTTAGTAGACGCTTTTTTCCGAAAGAATAGTCAACTTGCTTTTCCTTCGTGGGCAGCAGTGAATAGTGCTTAATGCTATCAAAGTCAAAAATCCCAGTCTGAAGAACTGTTATGTTAAATTATCTTCAAGACGTGCTAACTGTCTCATCAGTTAAGAAAATTCTATCTTTTGTTTTTTTCTCCCAGTGTTCTCAGTTCTGACTTTATACCAATGTTCTTACATCTCAGTTTCAACTGACTTCTCTTTCTACTCTAGCCCCACCTCACTTCACCATGAAGCAGGTTTTACTTTTTCAATTTTGCCTTGTGACTGACTTTGCAGCTTTTTTACAGATGTGAACGGTTGTAGACTCTTGTCTTTGAGGTGGAATCTGATGTAAAAATATTTTGTGTGTATATATCTATATCTATATCTGCATCTATCTATCTACATACATGTATGAAGGATATGAGTTGCATTTTACCAGTAAGCTCTATGCCCATGTCAATTATGTTTATTACTTAAGGAATTCAATCACAATTTTATGCATAGATCAATGAAAAGATTTCTTTGCTTCCTTTGACTTTCTGTCCCTCCTTCATTCCTGCTATTAGCACTGCTATTAGTTTTAAAATGCACTGTCTTTGAGGGAAGAGATTGTACCTAAAGACTCTCTGATTTTTTTCCCCTCTGAAATGTGCAGCATAAAGCCTTCTCCTTAGGTACATTTTCAAACTTCCTAACATATTTTTAAAAACCAGTTCACTTTTAAATAACTTGAGTCTTTCTCTAAAGTAAAACAAAATGGCAGATTTTTCCTAATAACTCAGAATATGGGCTGAAGTTACAAAGCTAGGGACAATTGATGTTCTCAAGAGAGGTTCTTTAAGCATCATTAGCAGAACTTGCCGAGCAGTGGCTAAAAGCAGTTTGCTGACTCTCATTCACCAACCACTTTTAGCCAGTATATACAAGCACAGAAGAGGTTTAGGACAGAGGGTACTGTTTGTTTGAAGATAATAATAGCTATTGCTGTGCCTCTGTCTCTTCAGTGACTTCAAGTCACACGTTCGTAGTGGAATTTGGAAGTGCCTACCAGGTAGGAAGAAGCTGGGTACTCACTGACTTGTGCAGTGACATAGATTCTTTCCTTTACCAAACTTTAGTCAAGCTCTGAGTATTCACCTAAGTTTACTTTCTTGTAAAATTTACTTTTAGCAAGAATCCTGCTTAGTCAGTTTAGCAAGACCTCCCCCCGCCTCCTTAGTATCAATCATGCTTGATATCTAACTGGGTTCCTCATCCTCCGCCATCCCCTAGGTGATATCTACTCACGTCTGACCTGTCTTCAGCAAGTATCCTGTTAGGTCAGCTAAATCAGAATCCACATAATCCTGACATTTCTTAGTAATTTTCCATCCACTGACCCCACTCTTCTCCTTGTCCATACGTTTTTATTTTCCCATGCTACATTTGGAGTGAAGCCCAATCTCTCTCCCCATTGCAAGACCTCTTTGCCATAGTCCCTGTGTCTATTGTGATGGTCCTGAAAAATGTTAGTCTAACCATGTTTTAGATGTCATTGATTTTTTTTTTAATTTAGCAATAGTTCAGTATGGCTATGAGACAAGAGTACAGAAAAATAAGAGGTTTTGGAAGTCATTTTAAATTATTGGGATTTTTGGAGCATAAAAACTGCCTGAATTTTTCCTGGATTCCTTTTTTTTTTTTTTTTTTTTAAAGACAGAGTCTTGCTCTTGTTGCCCAGGCTAGAGTACAATGGCATGACCTTGGCTTACTACAACCTCCGTCTCCAGGGTTCAAACAATGCTCTTGCCTCAGTCTTCCGAGTAGCTGGGATTACAGGTGCCCGCTATCATGCCTGGCTAATTTTCATATTTTTAGTAGAGATGGGGTTTTACCATGTTGACCAGGCTGGTCTCAAACTCCTGACCTCAGGTGATCCACCTGCCTTGGCCTCCCAAAGTGCTGGGATTACAGGCGTGAGCCACCACTCCTGGCTTTCTGGATACATCTAAAGATGAGAGTCTGCTTGGAGCTACCTGTGATGTTAATTAACAGTCTTCTTTTTAGACCTTGGTAAGAGCCACTTTCATTTCCAAAGTTTGATCTGCCAAAAATGCAGAGCATTTTATTGAGCTAAGTGGACACATTAAAAGAAAACTCACCTAGATATGTCTTGACCTTTTCCAAGCAGAATACTTGTGAAATTGAGAACAACAGGAAAAACATGGTCTTACATCAATAACTTTTGTTGTTGGAAATATTGAGGTGAGCTGGACAGTGCATTGTACTGAAGTTTAGGATGACGCACTGGGTAAGGAAAGTCATGTGACAAGCACACATTAAAGAAAGAGTCATCTAAGTCAGGAAGACACCATTGCCAGTTAATCATGATTTCTGTAATGTGAGATATTGTGCTCACTTTCCTTTACCAATAGCAGACAGCCCCATCCCCTACCTAAATTTGTTTAGCATGGTTGAAGTTGCTTGATATTAGGTGTGGTAAAATTTAGTGTAATCCTTTTTGTTTTTTCCCATGGAATCTAACAGTGTGATGGATGCTCAAAGTAGGTGTATCTTTCTGCCACTTTAAAAAATATTTTTGTTCTAGATTATCTATCCTTTTGAGAGCCTAGAGAACACATTGCCATGGTAAGTATGAATAAATTATCTTAAATGAAGATAACTAGTTGTGAGGAAAGTTGTATTATATAAAACAATATTTTAAACTCATTTTATTGATATTACTGTTTATATAATTTCTACAATTCCCCATAATGAAAAAAATTAGGTTTAATGTAAAAAAGGATCAATAAGAGGCATTGAAATATCTTAGAATATGTTAATGTTACTAATTCTTAATCCTATTTGATTTTATGATGTACAATGCAGCACATCAGTCAGAAAAGAAAAGATGGCAATATTTGGAGTATTTTTTTCAGAAGTAAAATTCTTGGACTAAAATGAGTTAGTTCAGAAAACAGTAAAAACAGTTATTAAGCTGCTATATACAGATATTTTTATTTGTCAACACATGTGATTTACTGAAACAATTGTGTTTTCTGTAAATACTTAAACACAAAGTGGTTAATACTTTTACTTAGGCTTTATTTGATGCCAAAAATGCCATTTGCTTCTCTTCTCTTGCTGCCAGTTACTTGGTGTTATCTGAAGGAGATAGTAGGCTCTCATTTAAGCCAATGGGAGAACTCCCTGAAGAAATTAAAGAAGGGCACTTTCTCTCTAGAACAAGGGAAGTCACTCAGCTGTTACAGGAGTATTGAGAAATCTCAGTTTATCAAAGTAAAAGCAAATTTCCCTGGGGCCTAGACATGCAACCTCAGCATTATGCTAAATTGCCGGGATAGTTTGAGCTCAGGATATTTAGCGTCTCATACAGCATAGTCAGCAGAAATTAAGCAACCTTACTACCTGCTAGAAACTGGAAATATGAATGCTAGAACTTCTATTGATTGTGGCTTTCCAAAAAGAAAATTGTACAAAAATGAATTCGCAAACAAAACAGCTTTCTTATTTTTATGCTATTTTTCTGAGTCGATCAGAAAGAGAGTAATGCTAAATTCAACCTTAAATCAGTAGCTTCCTCTCTCATAGAAACTGTAATGCACCTGTCTGCTCATTGATGAATTCACAGGAGGAGTATATAAGTCTATGTTCACTTGTGCACTTAGCAGTATGCTCTAAGGCAAGACCATTTACCACATTTGGCTGTCAGCGATTAGAAGGCAACCTGGCATATTGGGAAGGAATTCACAGCAATTTTACAGTCAGAGCAGAGGGCTGTAGTGTTTGATGGAATGTGGGTGCCCTACTCTTTACGCTCCCTGGAGCTGGCAGGTAGTGACCCTGGAGAACGAACGAGATCTGAATTTTGATTCTTTTGCTTACTTGTAGGTGACCTTGGGCAAATTATTGTAATGACACCTATCTTAATTAGCCTTAAAATTAGGCTAATTAAAGCAAAACTTCTTGATATTTTTGACAAGTAGAAATACTTTTTCCTGGTACATAGAGAACAGTGAGTTATAGTTACATATGTGCTATTTAAAAAGACCTAGATGCAATCATAGATATTAAAAGGGTAGTTCTTTCAAGTAAAAAGAACATCGTAATTTTATTATTCAGATATTAAAAAGTGATAAAGTAGTGAATGTATTGGTGAGTACCTAAATGAGAAAATTAAAACCCTGGGAGTTGAAGTGATTGACTCATCTCGGTTAAGATTTAAGAAGAAAAAAAAGGTAAGTTATCCAGTGTGTCCTACTTTTTAAATATTCTGTATTACTTTCCTTCCAGAGACCCTGAGTCAAGACATTTTTTTCCTTATAAATTGTTTGATAATGACTGGTGAAGAAAGCCTTTTTCTTTTTTCAAAATTGTTCAGATGACAGCTTTGCACTTTTAAATCATTTTTTATGTTCTTAAATCATAAATAGTATTTAAAATAATTTAAAACTACAGGATATCAATAAAATAGTCACCTATAATTCCATTACTCAGAGATAACCACTGTTATATTTTCCTGTTTTTGTAGTTAGAAAATTTCAAAATGCACAGAAAAATCAATCACATATTAAAAATGAAGTAAAAATAAAAATTTATTGTGAGTTTAAGAATATGAAAGTACAGGATAATTAATATATTATAAAAGTATAAATTCAGTTCTAGTTCTCTGTTTTTACTATTTTGGGTAATATTCCTTTTCAGAAATCAGGATGTAACATAGAAAATATGACAGAAAATACCTAAGCAGTAAAATGTATAAATTTCCACAATTAAGTTATTATTATAGTAATAGTAATAATTATAACAAGTTGAAATATGTATTCTCAAGTAACAGAAAGCATCTACTTTGGGCAGAAATGATGGCATAAATTTTTATAAATAGGATTTATATACAATGTTTCCCAATGGGCACTTAAATGTCCCAATAAAAAGTAACAGAGTGCTGTAGCATTTGAAGAAGGAAATATTCAAAAACACCTGTAAAGTCTGCTTAAGTAAAGCTAATTATTTCTAATTAATTAAGCCACTATTCTAGAGAAGCTAGGCAAATAAAAGGAATTGGTAGCTTAGGGAGAAAGGGTGAGATTTTCTAGTTTGATTTTTACTTTGGTAACAATATACCGGTTAGAAGGTGAAAGCCATAACATTTAGTGCCCACTGCTTCTCCATCACTCACCCTGGGCCTGGGTATGTTACATGGTCATTTAGCTATCAGAAGTAAGAGCTTGCAAAGCATTGTGTTGTGAAAAATGGTTTCTTCTGGGTCTCTAAACTTTCTTACGTGGGTGGGATTCTGGATGAATTCTGTGAAGTCCTATTTGCAAGGCCAGGTCAGCAAGGAAAGAGAAATCCAAATTTCCCTGGTCCCTCAACAAAGAGGCTTGTCAGGGCCTGGGTTGCTCATCGGCACACAGGGTATTTTTTGTCCTAGTGAAGGGCATCGCCTTCCCTTTAGTCTGCATTTTATAGAGCAAATGTGAAAAAGTCATCTTGTACATGGGGAAAACAAAGGGAATTGGTCTCAGGCAGCCTGGAATTTCGATGCCAGCAATTGATAGGAGTTGTTTGGGAATGCCAGCTGTAGACATCTCCAGAGCTTGGGGCCCGGGAGATGTTGTAATTTCTCTTGTTAAGGAAAGGCAGCAACTGGTTTCATGAGAAGCTGAGATTTGGGTGTAGTTCCTTCTGATGAGAGATAAGGTAGGCGTGTAGTGTTACTCCCAACTATCTTAATTGACTCTTTGTCCAAGAAATCTAGAGTGAGCTCCCATGGTCATTTTTGGACAATTCAATTCATTTTACCACAAATTACTGAAAGGAGGCATTTAAATCAAGCCAAGTTTTTCAATAAAAAAGTTCCTAATATGGCAGTCTTCTTCCTTTGAAGAACAGTCCAAAGGATTCAGAATAGGTCAGTTTTATAAAGGCATGACACTTTCCTAAAGAGGTATGGACCGATACGAGGTTTTAAGCTTGTATGCTACCTCTGTGTCTTGAAAACACAGAAGCATTAAATTTTCAAGAAGGGAACAGCGGGATTAGGGAGAATATTTTTTGTTATGAGAACAGAGTAGAAATGAAGTAAATGTGAAACAATGCCAGAGAAAACTAGTCAAAAGTCCACTAAAGCAAGGAAAAGAAGCAAGGGCATAATTCTGGTCACGTTCTTGGAGACCACGGCTCTATACTGCAGATTACTTTACCAGGAGCTATAGTGAAACAAGGTGGATATAATGCAGTGGACATCTGGGCGAGTAAATTATATAAAATGACTTTAGGTGTTATTGAATTGAGTAATTAGACTATTCAGGATGCATGTAACTTTTTCACATCTGTCTCCTGGAAGCAAATGAATGACTTCACCCATGACTTACACCTCTAAGAAGTAATGATAGAGATGATGCTGGGGGAAATCCTGGAGTTGAATTCTTGAACTTGTCAGTTATGGTTTGACTCAAGCCAGAGCTGCTTTATTTGTAAAATCATGAAAATAACACTTGTCCTAACATTAAACAAAAAAATTGTGGTCTGAATCCAGGGTGAGATGTTATATGTGAATGGACTCTAAAATGCATAAATTTCTATTGTCTTATTATTCTTAGATAGCGTTTTTATCTGTTGTCAGACCCTGAAGAACATAATTGTATGCAACCCTGAGTCTCCCCTGAAAACCTGATTTTATGTAGAAACTTTAGAAGTGTTTATCGATTTGGGGTGAGGTCACTATATTAGGAATCTTCATCTTTCCATTTGTCGTCTACATGATCTTGTGTGATACCTTTTATATAATCCACTATATCTTTGAATGGCATACCCTTTTTGTCATTTTTTTTCTACTATACTGTTTACTTATTATTTGTGTGTATGTGATAGGAACACTTTTAAAAAGTCTACCACCTTAGCAAATTTTTAATTATACAATATAGCACTATGAACTATGCGTACTACATTGCACAGTATATTTAGGACTTATTCACCTAGTATAACTGAAACAGTATGCTGCTTGATTAATACTTCCCCATTTCCCCCTTTCCCTATCCCTAGTAGATATTTTAGATTCCTCATATAATTGGTATCATATAGTATTTGTTCTTCTGTGTCAAGCTTACTTAATTTAGCATCATGTCTTCTAGGTTCCTCCATGTTGTTGCAACTGGCAGAATTTCTTTCTTTTTAAAGGCTGAATAATATCCCACTGTGTATATATGCCACATTTCTTTATTTATTCATTTGTCGATGGACATTTAGCTTGCTCCCATGTCTTTACTATTGTGAATAATGTGACAATAAACATGAGAATGAAAATGTCTTTCATATCTTTAGAATTATTTCTTTGTTCTTTGTTCTATTAAATCATTTAAACCAGGTACACATTCATATATTGCCATCATTTCATCTTTACCGATCTACTAAAATGAAATAACCCTTTCTGTCTTCTAAGAGGACACATTCTTGAATAAAAATGAAAGTAGCAATTGATTCCTAATTTTACCTTGGTTTAACTGTATCAGCAGGAATTATTCATTGAAAGACAAATGCTTTCAACATGCTAATTATAGTGGAGATGAGGGGCTATTCTTGACTTCTATAGAGAGTGGATTCATCAAAAATAACATTTTTGTGTTTTATTCAAGATAAGTGAACAAATATTTTTGCCATTATTTTTAATGACAACCACAATTACTTTTACACCAATCTAATAATTAATTCCATAAGTCTTGTGACTAGGAATCACCCTTTGTTCTGATTTATAAGATGAAAATAGTCTTGGAAACCATGGGTTGGAGATTTGTTTCATCATCTGTGATTCCTGAAGACTTTCCTATAATTCCAACCAAGATCATTCTATGAAACTCTTTTGGAAACTAGTTTATTTTGAAGATCTATTTGTTATTATAGCAAGCAATATCCTGTCTAATGCAACTGTGCCTGAAGCAAGAAAGAACTTGTGAATTGAAAACAGGTAATCTCACATGGCTGGAATACTCTGGTGCTCTGTACCTGATGGTAGTAGGATACCCTTTAAGAAGTGTAGCAGAAATTAGTCTGGGAAAGCAGATGGAGGCCAATTCTATTTAAAATTCGCATTTCCCTCACTCCTCCAGAATACTGAATATGCAAGGGTAAAGATAGCTCTAATCTTGGGGTTGGGCTTGATGTCCTGTTTTTGAATCCTGGCTTGACCATTTCACTAACTTCACATCTCTAGGCATTAATGTATGTGTACACTAAGTATAACATCTGATATTTGGATACATCTTATAATTGATACTATCTTCAAATTGATGTCAGCTGGAGAGTAATAATGGCATAGCTGTCACTGCCTATAAATTTTTTAAAAATAATAACCACCCACTTTCAAAGTTTATAATGTGGATGGCAGAGGCATTAAAGAAAATCTAAATGACAATATTGGAATTTTCTTTTTATTTTCAGAATTTACATTAGCAGGCATTGGGGAATTTCTGAATCAAGCAGTTGAGAAATAATCTCAAAGTGGGATTTTTATAAAGTTATTTTAAGAGCACAGTCACTGCTAGCTTGATGAAAATAATGCATTTTCATAAATACTACACCTAAAACTCTTAATGACAGAGAAGACGAGTGTCAACTCACATGACAAACCTAGACAGAAAAGTAATTAACAATCAGATTCTAAAAAGTAATGCATTTTAGTAATACTTTAATTAATTTGAATAATATTTCTATTTTATATGTGTATAATGATGATGGCTGATTAATAAAATCAGTGTTTTTTTTAAAGCTTTAACTAATAAGAAATTGTATCAGTTTAATTGGCAGTTTTTATTCTTTTTCTCTTCGAGATCTTTCTTAGTATCTTATTTATTTGTGTGTGTGTGTATGTGTGTGTGTGTGTGTGTGTGTGTGTGTAGAAACAGGTTTCTTGCTATATTGCCTAGTCTGGCCTTGAACTCCTGGCCTCAAGTGATGTTCACATTTTCGTCTCCTAAAGCACTTGGGACTATAGGTGTGAGACACAATATCTAGCAGTATCTTATTTTTTAAAATAAGAAACAGCAATAATACATACCCAAAGGAAAGAAAATGCAAAATCTGACCTATAGAAAGAGGCCAAAATACATTGTGTCCATGGAAATCTCTGAACATAGATCATAGTCTATAATAAAATAATTTGATTATTTAAGTCAGTTTAAATTGTCTCCTGCATTATCTAATGTTTATTAATTTAGGATTTTTTAACCGTTAATGACCCAAATTACAGATCTCTTCCCTTGAGGGAGCATTTAGAAAAGGTTAAAAAGATGGCTGTTTTAATTCCATCAAAAGGAAGAAAATGATGCAGTCTTAATAAGTACAAATATACATTTGGTGCTCCATAGATCAGTAGAGTGACTATAGCTAACATTAATTGATTGTACATTTCAAAATAGCTAGAAGAGAATAATTTAAATGTTCCTAGTATAAAGGAAAGACAAATGCTTCTGGTGATGGATATCCCAACTATCCTGATTTGATTATATGTATTATGAAATTATGACCCGTACCTTGAAAATATACACATCAAATATGTATCAATAAAAATGCATTAATTTTTCCATTCAAAAATGGAAAATACAGTCTTGATCATCTGAAAGAAACATCAACATGGAGCAGAGTAAGTTTATTTATTCTACCTGCTGCAATTGGTTCTAATATATATATAATTTTTTTTAACAGACCTCCTGGTCTAGGCATGAGTGGTAATAACCACCAGCTGCATCACTCTTCCCTTGAGATCCTATTAGTTCTTTTATGCTTTGACCTTCCCTGTTCTGGCAGTTTTATTGGCCAGTTCTTCTGGGAAACTTGGTGCATTTCTGAAGCAAAAGAAGCACTAAAATATCCTCAAGTCCCACCACTATTTTGTTCAAAACATAGTGCTTTGTTACCACAGTACTACTCATTAGCCATTATCCATCACCGGTTTGTGAAAACAAGTCATATGCCATTCTGGTTCAGCTTCAAAGTGCAGAGTGATCGCTACAGAAACAGGGACAGGGGAGGGGAGGCAGGGAAGGCTTGTCACATCCTGCTTGGACGCCTATTGACATTTTATTTTCAAGTGACTAGGACAGACTCATGAATACCAGTCTTTTCAGGTTACTACATTTTCTTCCCTTTAGATAATAGTGGCTATTATTTTAAGACTAATCAATTTTATTCTATTTACAGATTTAAATAATAAATCAGGTCAGCTTTCACATTGAGGAAATATGGATACTACTAAATATTCATTGAGAGTGAATGCAGCAGTATGTCTTTGTTAATGTGGTCTTGTGGGTTTAGTTTTGTGACTTATTTAGCTAAATTCAATTGAACTTAATTGATTTAGCAAAGCCAGGCATAAAATGTAGAGAAATGGAGTGCCTTTGAGAGAACAAAGCAGTTATGAATTCATAAGTAGAGACAGATATAAGGATTATAAATGAGACATAGGATGCAGAGCATAAAACTTAAGGAGATAAACACAGAAGAGTTTATGACACTTTTGCCTCAATCAGTTTATTCTTATTTCTCTAAAAATATTTAACTTATGCATCTCAGAAGCAGAGTTACTTTGACCTCTTCCCCCACACTCTGATCTTAATTACACAGTTTTGCTCTTAAAAGCGAGCTAATGTTTCATGATGCTTATCTGGAGGCACCGCTGTCTTTAGTACCATTCAAACATTTGTTCTATTCCCAGGAGCAGAATTCTTTATTTATTCATTCAGAAACATATTTTGAATGTCTACTATGCATTAGGTACAGATTGGGTCTGATTAAATACAGGCAAAGGGAGAAAAAGGAAACAATGCTAGTATCTAGAATCCCAGTTTGAATAACTGATTCTGTGATATGAGAAAGAAAGGGTGGGAAATACTTCAGGAAGAAGCGTCAGAGAGAATGATTTCTGTTTTGAATACAACAAATTTGACTTACTCACAGGACACATAAAATAACATGTAGGCAGTTGGATACCTGGGTAAGAAGCTCGAAAAAATTATTCGACCTAAACATAAACCTTGAAAACGTGTAGATTTGAATAAGCACATCTTACTTCGGCAACAGGTGAATACAAAGAAGTGTTCCTGGTGGCGGGAATCCGAGTTTCACCGAGTGACGTACGGTGTATCTGTGAGGGTCTGCAGCAATTTTAGCCCTTGCTTCCTTGAAAGAAAGAATTTCACTGAGGGGCACTTGATGGCCTCTTTTTGAGTCCTGGCTTGTCCATTTCGCTAACTACGTATGTCTAGGAATTAACGTATGTGCTCACTGGGCGTAACATCTGATATTTGGATACGTCGTATAATTGATCCTGTCTTCAAATTGATGTCAGCTGGAGAGTAATAATGGCATAATTGTCACTGCCAATACATTTTTTTTAAATAATAACTATCCAGGTTCAAAGTTTGTGATGTGGATGGCAGAGACACTGAAGAAAATCTAAATGATGACATTGGAATTTCCTTTTTATTTTCAGAATGCACAGTGGCAGGCATTGGGGAGTTTATGAGTCAAACCGTTGAGCGAAAATCCCACTTTGGGATGCAGAAAAGAGAGTGAGGCAAGTTCCAGAGCAGGACTGGAAGACTTTAGAACAGAAAAGAAAGGAAAGTTCTCTTGGAAGAGATCCAAGTGTGTATCAAGGTCCAAGAGATAAAAAAATAAGAGAGAGAAGGTCAAGTGCCCTGTTTAACCATGATCTTAGGAGAGGTGTGCCTCTTTTCCATAGTTCGTCCCTTAGGACGGGCTGCCCACATGCTTACTAAGCACCAGCAGTGTGCTTAGGGTGTTACATGCATGCCATTTTAAGGCTGTCTTCCTTTTTTTTGGTGGAGTGTACTCAGAAGATCATATGTCACCATTTTTGTCTCTTAATGTTTGTGCCTGGGGAAGTTGGTTCCCTAGGGAGGAGTGTTTGTTGGGGGGGGGGGGGTCGCAGTATCTGCCTTTAATGAACAATTTAATGTTAACAGGTGTGGACCATCAGGAAATGGCCTTTCCCTGGTTGCCTAAATTGCTGGCTGCCAATTTATTACTTTCAGAGAGCAATGTGATAATTGCCAAACCATCACTGGACATTTCTAGTGGGTGGGGGAGCGCCCTCCCTGCCCTGCTTCTGTCTATCTACCTGTAACACAAAGACCTACTGTGGTTTTGGTGGTGGTGGTATTGTTGATGAAAATAATTATTTAGTGGCACTTATTTTTAGTCAGGTTTGCTGAACCATAATTTGCATGCACTATTAGTCACTCAGTTTAGGCCTACTATTCTATTAAATTTGAAAAAAATTCATATAGTTGTGTCATTATCACTGGAATCAATATGTAGGGGATTTCTACCACTTCAAAAAGTTTTATGTGTCTCTGTGTAATGAATCTTTTTCCCCCAACCCTAGTCTCTGGGTCACATCTAAACTTTCATCTTTTCCTAAAATTTTATATTTTACACAATGTTTTATACATGAATATAATCATACATCATGTAACATTTTGAGAGATTTTTATTCACACTGTATAATATCACAGATTCATTCATCTCGTGTTTATCAATGGTTTGTTTCTTTTTATTGGTGAGTAGGATTCCATTGTATACCTGTATAACATTTTGCTTACTCATTAAAAATCTGATGGACCTAGGGAGTTGTTTCCAGTGTTGGGTGATCATAAATACTACTGCTATGGATATTCAAATACAGGTTATTGTGTGGATATACATTTTTGGTTCTTTCTTTTGGTTAAGTACTTCAGAATGTGATTACTGGGTTTTTTGGTAAGTATATATACACACACGTTTTTACATTATAAGAAACTGTCATACTACTTTTTCAACCCAGCTGTGCCGTTTTGCATTCCTACCAGTAATGTATGAGCATTCCATTTACCCTGAATATCCTTGTCATCACGAGGTATTGCCAGGTTTTTTTTTTCCCAATTAATTCTAAGAGCCGTGAAATGATTTTCTATAGTGATTTGAATTTACGTTTCACTAACTGCATTGTGCATTTTATTGTGTTCTTACTTGCCATTATGATATTTTCTTTATTGGAATACCTGCTCAAAATGTTTCTCTATTTTTAAACATTGGATTGTTTTCTTATTGTTGAATTTTAAAAATGCATTACATATTCTGTTTACCAAGTGTGTAGCTTGTATTTTTTTCTTAATAGTATTTTTTGAAGAGCAGAAAATTTTAACTTTGATGAAGTCAAATTAATTTTTTTTATTCACGAATTTGTATTAAATCTAAGAAATCATGGCCTAAACCAAGTCACAAAGGTTTTGTTATTGTTATTTTTGTATTTTTGTTATTTCCTATGTTTTATTCTAAAAGTTTATAGTTTTTGCTTTTGTATTTAGGTCACTCATTTTGAGTTAGATTTTTATATGGTGCAAGATATTGGTTGAGATACTTTTGGGTTTTGGTTTTGGGTATTGTATTAGTCTATTTTCACAGTGCTGATAAAGACATAGTCAAAACTGGGTAATTTATAGAGAAAAAAAGAAGGTTTAATGGTCTCACAATTCCACATAGCTGGAGAGGTCTCACAATCATGGCAGAGATGAAAGGAACATCTTACATGGTGGCAGAAAGAATGAGAGCCAAACAAAAGGGGAAATCTTTTATAAAACCATCAGCTCTTGTGAGACTTATTCACTGCCACAAGAACAGTATGGGGGAAGCCACCACCATGATTCAATTATCTCTCCCTGGGTCCCTCCTACAACACTGGGGGATTATGAAAACTACAATTCAATATCATTACTCTCCTGGTCACTCTCTCCCATATCCTCACATTTCAAAACCGATCATGCCTTCCCAACAGTCCCCCGAAGTCTTAACTCATTTCAGCATTAACTCAAAAGTCCACAGTCCAAAGTCTCATCTGAGACCAGTCAAGTCCCTTCCACCTATGAGCCTGTAAAATCAAAAGCAAATTAATTGCTTCCTAGATACAATGAGGGTACAGGCATTGAGTAAATACAGTTGTTCCAAATGCAAGAAATTGGCCAAAACAAAGGGGCTACAGAGACCATGTAAGTCTGAAATCCAGCAGAGCTGTCAAATCTTAAAGCTCCAAAATGATCACCTTTGATTTCATGTCTCACATTAGGTCACACTGATGCAAGAGGTGGGAACCCATGGCCTTGGGTAGCTTGACCCTGTGGCTACACAGGATACAGCCCCCCTCTTGGATGCTTTCATGGGCTAGTATTGGGTTTCTGCAGCTTTTCCAGGTGCATGGTGCAAGCTGCCGGTGGATCTGTTATTCTGGGGTCTGGAGAAAATTGGCCCTCTTCTCACAGCTTTGCTAGGTGGTGTCCCAGTAGGGACTCTGTGTGGGGGATCCAATCTTAATTTCCCTTCTGCACTGCCCTAGCAGAGGTTCTCCAGGAGGGCCCCAACCCTGGAGCAAACTTCAGCCTGGATATACAGGCATTTCCATACATCATCTCAAATCTAGGCAGAGGTTTCCAAACTCCCATCCTTGACTTCTGTACACTCAGAGGCTCAACATCATAAGGAAGCTGTCAAGGCTTAAGGCTTGCACTCCCTGCAGCCATGGCCTGAACTGTACCTTGATCCCAGTTAGCCAAGGCTGAAATAGGTGAGATGCCGGGCATAAGTCCCTAGGCTGCATACAGTAGTAGGGCTGTGGACCTGGCCCACAGAACCATTGTTTCTACTAGACCTTCTGGCCTGTGATGGGAAGAGCTGCTGTAAAGGTCTCTGACATTCCCTGGAGACATTTTCCCCATTGTCTTGGTGATTAACATTTGGCTCCTCATTGCTTATGCAAATTTCTGCAGCTGGCTTGAATTTCACCCCAGAAAGTGGGGTTTTCTTTTTTTATCACATCTGCAGGCCACAAATTTTTCAAACTTTTATGCTCTGCTTCCTCTCAAATGCTTTGACACTTAGAAATTTCTTCTGCAGATATTTTAAATCATCTCTCTCAAATTCAAAGTTCCACAGATCTCTAGGGCAGGGGCAAAACGCTGCCAGTCTGTGCATAACAGGAGTGATCTTTACTCCAGTTCCCAACAAGTTTCTCATCTCCATCTGAGACCACCTCAGCCTGGACCTTATGTCCATATTACAATTAGCATTTTTGTCAAAGCCATTCAACAAGACTCTGGGAAAGTTCCTAACTTTCCCATATCTTTTTGTTTTCTGAGTCTTCCAAGTCTCTAGGAAGTTCCAAAGTTTCCCACATTTTTCTGTCTTCTTCTGAGTCCTCCAAACCGTTCCCACCTCCTCCTGTCACCCAATTCCAAAGTCACTTCAATATTTTCAAGTATCTTTACAGCAGCACCCCATTACCTGGTACCAATTTGTTGTATTAGTCTGTTTTCATGCTGCTGATAAAGACACATCTGAGACTGGGGACTTCATAAAGAAAAACAGGTTTAATGAACTCACAGTTCCACATGACTGGAGAAGTGTCACAATCATGTCGGAAGGTGAAAGGCACATCTTATTTGGTGGCAGTAAGGATAAGGGCCAAGGAAAAGGGGAAATTCTTATAAAACCATCAGATTTCATGAGACTCATTCAGTACCATAAGAAGAGCATGAGGAAAACCACCTCCATGATTCAATTATCTCACTCAGGGTTTCTCCCATAACATGTGGGAATTATGGGAGCTAAAATTCAACATGAGATTTAGGTGGGAGGAAATAGCCAAACCATATCAGGTATCTTTTTAAAAATGTGCTTATTTTGCATATACATGTGTAACTGATCCTGTCTTAAGACTATTTCTTCCACATTGAATGGTCTTGGAATCTTTATTGAAAATCAATTGACTGTAGATGTAAGAATTTATTTCTAGATTCTCTATTCTATTCCTCATGTCAGTAGTTCACAATCTTGACTGCTGTAGCTTTAAAGTAAGTTTTGAAATTGAAATGAAGGACTCTTTCAAATTTGTTCTTTTTTCCCCATTTTTTTTGGCTATTCAGGGTTTGATGGATTTTCAAACTAATTTTAGAATTAGCTAAATCCATATTTGCAAAGAAAAAGAAGTTAGAATTTTGATAGGGATTGTACTGACTCTCTAGATCAGTTTGGTTAATATAGTGCCTTTAACAATATTGCTTTCCAGATCATGAACATAGAATATCTTTTCATTTATTCAGATCTTTAATTTATTTAAATAATGTTTTACAGTTCTCAGGATATAAATCTTGTTTTTTTGGTTAATTTTATTCTAAATTGTTTTATTCCCTTTGATGTTATTTTAAATGGACTCATATTGTTAGTTTTGTTTTCATATTGTTCAATGCTCATATATGGGAATGCAACTAATTTTGCATGTTGATCTTGAATCTTGCAACTTTGCTGAAATCATTTATTAGCTTTAATATTAATAGTTGTATTCGAGGGGTGTGTGTGTGTGTGTGTGTGTGTGTGTGTGTGTGTGTGTGTGTATGGTCATGTCATCTACAAATACTTCTTCCTTTCTAATCTGGGCTTGGCTAGAATATGTAGTACAATATTGAATAGAAGGGGCAATAGCAAATATCTGTCTTGTTCTTGATCTTAGCTGAAAAGCTTTCATTATTTCACCATTTCCTGTAATGTTATCTGTGAAGGTTTTTTTGCAGATGTCCTTTTATCAGATTGAGGAAGTTTCTTTCTAATCTTAGTTTGTTGAGTGTATTTGATATGAATACATATTGAATCTTGTCAAATGCTTTCTTGCATCTATTGAAATATTTTTCCTTTATTCACTTAATATGTATATAAAATTGATTAATTTTATATGTGGAAACAAGTATGTATTCCTGTGATAAATCCCATTTGGTAATAATGTATAATTCTTTCTCTGTGGTGGTGGTTTGAATTTGCCAGATATGCAGGCAATGATTTTCCATCAAATTTGGAAAGTTTGGTTAATTTCTTCAAATATTTTTTCTTCTTTCTCTTTCCTTTCCTTCTGGGATTCTCTTTATGTGCATGTTGATATGCTTAATGGTATCTCATCAAACTCTCTGAGGCTGTGTTCATTTTCTTCATTATATTTTCTCTCTCAGACTGAATAATTTTGTTTGACCTATCTTCAGTTTGCTGATTCTTTCTTTTACCTGCTCAAATCTGCTATTGAAGCACTTATTAAATTTTTTATTTCAGTTATTATACTTTACAGGTTTAAACTCTATATTTACTTAAACTATTTCTATATCTTTATTAGTATTCTCTATTTGGTAAGATATGATTCAAATACTTCCTTTTAACCCTTTAAACATGACTTTCTTTAGCTTTTTGGACATACTTAAAATAGCTGTTTTAAAGTATTTGTTGGAAATTCCTATATATGTGTTTCCTCATGTATAGTTTTTATTGATGGCTTTTATTCATCTGTATATGAAATACACTTTCTTGTTACTTCGCACATTTCTTAATTTTTCTCTTGAAAACTGAAAATTTAAAATATTATATTGTGGCCGCTCTGGAAATTAGACACACACTTGTTGCTTTACTGTTGTTGCTGATCCATGTAATTGTTTTTGCTTATTTGTTTAGTGACTCTTCTGAACTAATTCTTTAAAGTCTGTAGTCTTCATTGTGGTAGTCACTGAAGTCTCCATTCTATTAGCTTAGTGATCAGCTAATGTTTGGACAGGATTTTCTTAAACACCTGGAATAAAAAAAAATCTTCTACTCTTTGCTGGGGAGCTCTCTGTATGTGTTGGGATATATCTTGTTAGTCCTTTATTTCTCAGTTGTTATCCATTATTTCTGAAAGCAGTGACTGAAACATTATTCTGTAAATGTTTTTGACAAATACCCATGAAAGCAGCTTTAGCACTGACCCGGTTCTGAGAAAGCTGAAATATTGTTAAAAATTGAGTTGGCCTTCTAAGGAGTGACTAAACTGGTAAAAAAAAAAATATTTACAAACATTCACACATGAGATCTGTTGGCTCCCTCTAGTATTGGAAATGTGAGCTCTTATTTCCACCGCTACTGCTGAACTAGGGAATAGAGGATGAAAGTGGGTTAAGTTAAAACACTGAACAGCTTGCTCTGTTTACTGACATTCAGCTGTTTTCCTTGAATAAGTACTCCCTAGCTTATAGCAAATCTTTGGTTAATATCCAGATCTCCAAAAAAGAAAAAAAGAGATGATTACAATCATTTGGCCAGTGTTTTCAGTGCTTATATAAAGGAGTAAAGTCATAAATTTCTTATTCCTCCATTTTTTGTGGTATCAACTATTCTACTCCAAAGTGAATTTTTATATGTAGCATGTATTTGGGGTATACTGTTTTATTCAATATGGCAAACTCTGATTCTAATTGGGATGCTAAATCATTTTTATTTATTTATTTATCGAGACAGAGTCTCACTCTGCTGCCCAAGCCAGCGTGCA
Organism: Alouatta palliata; assembly: GCA_004027835.1. Taxonomy (NCBI): domain Eukaryota; kingdom Metazoa; phylum Chordata; class Mammalia; order Primates; family Atelidae; genus Alouatta; species Alouatta palliata. Next base: position 13,057 of record PVKV010003459.1, on the reverse strand, counting down.
GTGGCATAATCATAACTCACCACAACCTTAAACTTCTCAAACAATCCTCTCATCTCAGCTTCCAAGTAGCTAAGACAACAGTTGCACATTACCATGTCCAGCTAATTTTTAACTTTTCTAGAGACAGGGGCTTGCTATGTTGCCCAAGCTGGTCTCAAACTTCTGACCACATGTGATCTACCTGCCTCAGTCTCCCAAATTTCTGGGATACAGGCATGAGCCACTGCACCAGGCTATATATTCAGTGTTATTACTGATATTACAGTATTTAAGTCTCTTTGTTGCAGTTTGTTTCTATGAGTCCTATCTGTTCTTAATTCTTTTTTTTTTGTTCTTTTCAGTCGTGTTGTCAGAACTTTGTATCCTTCATGAGTTTCTGTCCAAGTGTCTTATTAATTGCTCTTTTCTGCTTTTTGGCCCCAAATTACATGGTATTAGGCTGTTTGATATTATCCCACAATTTAAAAATATTTTTCCCCAATATTTTCCTCATGTGTTTTAGTTTGTATAATTTCAGTCTATATGTCTTCAAGTCTACTTTACTGTTGATATTATGAATGTTAATTATACTATTCTAATTTAACTATTTCTTATAGTGTCCCTCTCTGCAAAAATACCCATGCCTTCATACATGTTGTCAACCTTTTACACTGTCTTTTTACATTAATTGAACTTATTTTAAATGCCTCTCTAAAGGTTCCAACATCTTGGTACTCTCAGAATCTCAATTGTCTTCGTCAGGCTACAGTCTTAGGTAAGTCCCATGCACCTGGGTTTAAATTTTCACAGCATTCATCCCTTTTCTTCCTAGATTATTCAAATGTTGCCTTATGTCTATGTTAGAGGTTACATGCCACAGAATTCTCTTTCCTTACTCCAGTGGTTAGTCATTTCTATTAGTGTAAGTTTAGAATCTTGACTTCCACAGTTTTTCTTTTCCCTCTCCTAGTGATAGGCAGCTTTTTCTCAGGCTTTTTACTAACAGAAGGTACTCTTTATGCCTGCAGGACAAGGGGATTTGGTGTACCTCTTCCAGTGGATTAAGTCTATTGCTCTGCATAAAAATATGTCTTAACAGCAGGTGGGGATTTGTGCCATTCTCGTAGCTGGTGAATTATTTTCTAGACTCATCTTGCCTCCAAGATTGCTCATAATCATTGCTGGAAGTTCATGCATATGAGTTTGATAGTAACTGTGTGTTTCTCTTGTGTCAAAGGCTTCCCACAGGCTCTGGAAAAATGATTTCTCTTGAGGGCAGGATTTGGTAAGAATAGAATACTCTAATGTGTTTCAAAATGGTTACTTTTCTCCTCTTCTTCCTGGAAGCACAAAGGAATTTTTCTCGAGTACTGTCTCTGAGATCCTGGTGGAGCTCCAAGAGGTAAACTCACAGAAGTTGGGGGTCCTTCTATTACTGCATCCTAAAATCCCCATGAAGTTTTTATTTGCCCAAATGGAGCTTCCAGAAATTCCCCAATTACAGTTCAGGTTTTCTGATCTCAGCACTGGTTCTCATGGAGGTTTCCAATTTTGGATTTCTATTCAGGAAAATTGTCATTTTCTATGACATAAATTCTGTGATGTATTTAAAACTGTGATTGTGATCTTGTTTGTACAGCTTTTCCCTTGTTTTTAGGACTAAATCATGACTTCCAATCTCCTTTGCCACATCAGACACCAGAACTCTTATTTCTTTCTAATGACAAAATACAATGGCTTGAAAGACCATTCAGTTTTTCTACTGGAAACCTAGTATATGTGAAATTTTCTCATCTCTGAGTACTTCTGGAATCTTCAGGTAACGTTTGCATATTTCAAAAATCTTCTGTCTCAGTCATACTTTTTATTCTCTTACTTTATGTTCCAGACAGTCGTTTTCAGCTCTATGTGTTGCATAGTGCTGTAATGTATTTCTTTATACTTCAAAAGCAACATTCCTTAGGCTGCTCTTCTCCTTCTAAGTACTATCTTCATAAACATAGCACATATATTTTTCTTAGTGTCTTAAGTGATAAAAGAAATTATACTTTTTTCTTTTTTGTATGTGGATGTATGTGTCAAAATTAGACTTTAAATAATAATGTATTAAGATTTAGTGTATTAGGCAGTTCTTGCACTGCTATAAAGAACTGTCCAAGATTGGGTAATTGATTAAAAAAAAGAGGTTTAATAAAATCAACTCACAGTTCCACATGGCTGGGAAAGCCTCAGGAAACTTATATTCATGGCAGAGGTGAAGGGGAAGAAAGGCACATCTTACATGGCAGCAAGAGGGAGTGGGAGGAAGTTCCACACTTTCAAACCATCAAATCTTGTGAGAATTCACTCATTATCATGAGAACAGCAAGGGGAATTCTGTTCCTATGATCCAATAAACTCCCACCACGTCCCTTCCTCAACAGGTAGGGATTAAAATTCCAGAAAAACTTTGGGTAGGGACACAAAGCTAAACCATGTCTTTGAGGAATAAGAAGTGAATCATAGAATTGCAAATAAATAATAAGTGTCAGAAAATGTAGCCATTTTCAACACCCAAAGACCAAAACAATCAGTCTCATCGTCTGTGAGTCTTAGTTAACATGCCTCCCAGATCCTATGCTATGTCCCAGAGCCATCTCATCTTTTTCCAAGTGAAGGATCTACATGCATTTTGCTATTATTCAAATTTCAAGTTATCTTTACAGATTTTGTATTTCTCAAGGTTCTCCAGAGACACAGAACCATCAAGATGTAGACAGATCAATAGATAGACACATTTATTTTAAGAAATTAGCTCACATGATTGTGGAGCCTGGCAGGTTCAAAATGTGCAGATTAGGCCTGCAGGCTAGAGACACAAGAAAGAGTTGCAGTTTGAGTCTGAAGGCAGTCTGCTGACAGAATTCCCTGTAATTGTGCAGAGTTCAGTCCTTTTTCTATTAAGGCTTTCAACTAATTGAATATGACCCACCCACATTATGAAGGAGAATGTACTTTACTTAAAAAGTCTACTGCTTTAAATGTTAATTTCAGAAATACTTCACAGAAATATTGAGAATAATGTTTAACCAAACATCTGGGTACTATGGACTTGTCAAGTTAACACATAAAATGAACCATTATAGGTTACAATTAAGAATGTTTTCCTTTCATTCGTGTCAACCACACATTCTACAGCATTATTTCCTGATCACGCTACAACACAGCAAATCTGCCCCCTACCAATTCCTAGAAAGCCCAAGGTCTTCCCAACCCTCATCAACTTTGTGTAGTTTGTTCTCTTCCTGACATGATATGTATTCCTTGTATTCCTGCCTGTGTGGTTTCTTCTTCAGGCCTCAGCTTCTATCTGCCTGCCAGGCTTGTTTTTCCTGACCATGTTCCTCTACTGGGTCATCTGGTTTGTTAATTCAGTTCTTATTTGTATCATTGATATGGTTTGGCTCTGTGTTCCCGACCAGATCTTCCCATAACTCCCATGTGCGGTGGGAGGGACCAAGTAGAGATAATTGAATCATGGAGGCGTTTTCCTCCATACTGTTCTTGTGATAGTGAGTTAGTTCTCACGACATCTGATGGTTTCATAAGGGGCTGCCCCCTTCACTGGACACTCATTCTTCTCCCTTCTCTCACAATGTGAGACGTCCCTTGCTCTTCTGCCATGATAGTGAGGCTTCCACATTCACGTGAAACTGTGAGTCAATTATAACTCTTTCCTTTATGAATTACCCAGGCTGGGATATGCCTTTATTTGAAGTGCAAGAACAGACTAAATGCAATTATTTTTCTCTATTTTGTTTATTATCTTACTCCTTTAACTATATTTAAGCTCCTTTAGGGTAAGTCTCCTGTTTTCTTTGCTCAAAATGCTGTTTATGCTTCTTTCCATGCCTGGCCAAAATAATTGATTAAGAAAAAACATTTTTAAATAATGACTAAATTCATTAACACTAATCTTTCTATACTCCCTCAAGATGTGTTTGCTTGCTTTCAAAGGCATAAAATCTTCCCTGAATAGGCCTTTGGGAGGCTCAATAGCCTAAGGAAGTTTCATGTTATGACTCCACAAGAGACAGTCCATTATCTCGAAATGGTGTAGTGGATTGCAGGAGATAATACCAAGAGTGTAAGCTAAGTGTGTGTCGAAATTAAACTTTAAATAAGAATTTATCAATTATCTCAACATCTCTCCCTAAGCTCAGAGCAGTTTATTTACAATTTCCAACTTTTCTCTGGCATTTTGTTGTAATTCCTAGACAGTTCTAAAGATTCTTGCCACTGTGTAGCTAAATGCAATTTAGAAATTTTAGAACAGTCTTTCCTTTTTTTACAGGAGATTTTCTGCCTTTTTAGTGAGGAAACAGAATAGCTCAAAGACAGCAGCATCTGGTCTTGGTTCAAATTATGGCAGTAAATTTACAAGCTGTACACCATTGAAGGGAATATTTAATCTCTCCACAGTGTCACCTATAAAATGAAAGCAAAGCTAATGTTGTTTATTTAATTGTGATATCTTATGGATTGAAACATTCTAAAATAATTTATGTTGTTATTATTTTATAAATATTACCTTTCTTAGAATTTCATCTTATTTCAATCAAATTTCTCTCCAAGGATTACATTCTGATCTTCTTCCATTAGAAAAAGTGTCTTTTTTGTGTTTGCTCAAGAAATTTAGCTATGAGATGATTCCGTTTGTGTTTCCTTGTAGAATGTATTGGTCTGTGAATTTTCCATTGACAGTGTTCAAATTCCATAATTATTTTCATTTATTTATTTATTAGGGTACATGTTCTTATCTGTTTACCAGTCTGGAGTGCAGTGGCGCAATCGTAGCTCACCACAGCCTCAACCTCATGGGCTCCAGGGATCCTTCTGCCTCAGCCTCCTGAGTAGCTTGGACAACAGGTCTGTGCCACCATGCCCAGCTAATTTTAAATTTTTTGCAGAGATAGGACCTCACCATGTTGCACAGCCTTGTCTCAAACACCTGGCCTCAAGTTATCCTCCTCCCTCAGCTTCTCAAAGTGTTGTGATTATAGAAATGAGCCATTGAGCCTCGCAATTTTTCTTTATGTTTATGAAGCAATTTCTGAAATATGGGAAACACTCACTAAATATGTCTTGAATAGTAGATGCTAGATTGTTGGATATGCTACTTTTGTTTCTAAAGTTAATCTGGAAAAAGAAAAATATATAAGTTTTTTCTTTCTATACATTAGAGTTTCCAAATTTTACTATGCGTAACAAACACTGAGAAGGCTTTGAAAAGAAGACTGCTAGGCTCATCCATCTGACACCAGCTGAACCTGAAAGTTTTTAATAAATCTAGAGCAAGCAGTCCCCAGACCTTCTCTTTAGTAAACACTGCATTAGACTGTTTCTTGTTAATTTCCAGTCAAACAGAAGGAAGAGAATGAGGCACATTCTAAATTAATTAAGAGAAAGCACAGACAAGTTATTACATTTATCTCTTCATAAGCTCAACAACAGCATGAGTAGCATGTCGTGTAATGATTGAATCTGGAATAATACCACATGTACCTAATGACACAATGGTAATTAAAATACATGCTTAAAATTTCTCAGTTACAGAGGTAGTAGATTCAAATTTACTTAAGAGAAAGTCTGAATAGAATGATCTATAGTGATTCTCGAAGGCTGGAATAGGCTATTTCTAGTGGAACTCACATATAATTTGGGTCTGAAAAGGTTTTTACAACAACATTATGTCTTTTTCGATTATTTTAGGTTGATCAAGACAGAAGTTAACAAATGTAGTGCTAAACAACCACTAAAATGAATGAAAGGAAAAAAATACTTCATTTGTAATATGCATAATATCTGTCCATGTTGAATCAAACTACGAATATTTAACTTTCTCATAATTATTATATATTTTCATCTTAAATCTCAACTATTATTTTTATTAAAAATCTATGATTTTAAAAGCAAATAATTCCATTGAATTCATAGTAAAAAGTGAGAAGAATAATAACTGTTCAAACCACCAAAATAGTGTTCTAGTATCAGATAGTATGCTTTTATTTAATTTCAGTAATTACAGGTTTGATAACTCACATTTCATCACATTTTAAAATTTGTCAAAACTCCATATTATTAAAACAATTAACTTTTTATTCAAAACTCAGATTTGAAAAATCTCCATCTCTCTCATTTCTCTGTCTCTTTCTTACACACACACACACACACACACACACACACACACACACGTATTCAAAAACAATCAGCCCTAGTAATAAGGGCAGTGATTTTACATTATTTTGAAAAGATGAATTTCCTATATGTTTTGGTAAAATAACCTTGTAGCTCCAAAGTTAAAAATATTCTTTTAATCACATAAAAATGAAATCAGTAAAAATACAGTTAGACCAGAAAACAGGATAAGTAATTGTTTAAATGAATTCATGATATCTTAACTTATAGTTTAAGAAATTGAAGGATCAAGAACTTTTGATGACTATTCCAAAGTCATACTAATCTGATTGGTGGGAAAAAGGCTTAAATCTATTGCTTCTTCCTAGTTCAGTATTTGCTTTGAAAGAATTTTCTGCCTCTATCAAGTAACTTGGCAGCTAAAGGAGTGATTGATGGGGGCATGGAAGCATATTTGTGTTTCTAGGGGGTTTCTTTGGGACTGCTTTTTTAAGACGTTTTAGGTTTCCAGAAAAACTGAAGAGAGTACAGAACACTCCCATACACACTCTCTCCTCCAGATCTATAGTTTCATCTATTATTAATAGCTTTCATTGACGTACACTTATTACAATTGATGAACCAATATGCATCCCTATCTTAGCTTAGGCTACCATAAACTAGGTGGCTTAAACAGAAATTCATCTTCTCACAGTTTTGAAGGCTGGAGGTTTCAAAGTTCAGGGTGTCAGTACGACTTGATTTGGGTGGGGGGTGTCTTCCTGGCTTGAAAATGGTGGTCTTTTCACTGTTTGCTCATGTGTCTTGAGGTATGCTCATGGAAAGAGAGAGAGAGAGAGAGAGAGAGAGAGAGAGAAAGAAAGAGAGAGAGAGAATCTTATTATAAGGTATATGTGTGTATGTGTGTGTGTATGTGTGTGTGTGTGTGTAGAAAGAGAGAGAAAGAGGAGAGAATCTTATAAGGTACATGCCTGTGTGTGTGTGTGTGTGTGTGTGTATGGTGTGTGTGTGTGTCTATGTGTGTGTGTAGAAAGAGAGAGGGAGATCTTCTTATAAGGTCACCAATCCAACAGGCTTAGGACCCTACCTTCTGGCCTCATTTAATATTGATAACTTCTTGAAAGCCTTCCTAAAAATGGTATCTTCAAATAGCATCGGTGTCTTCAAATAACACATTCGATGTTAGGGCCTTAAAAACCATATCTTCAAATAACACCTTCCGTGTTAGGGCCTTAACATACCAATGACAGGAGAGCAATTTAATACATAGCGTTGCATTAGTGTTACATAATACCCATAGTTTACATTAGGGTTTACTCTTTGTGCTATACAGTTCTATGTGTTTTGTCAAGTGCATAATGTCATATATCCCCCATAACAATTTCACAGAGAAAAAAGTCACTGCCCTAAAAATCCACTGATTTTCACTATCTATATGGTTTTGCCTTTTCCAGAATGTCATATACTTGGAATCATGCATTATATAGACTTTTCAGACTGGCTTCATTCACTTAACTGTACGAATTTAAGTTTTTTCCAGCCTTTTTCTGGCTTGACAGCTCACTTTTTGTTTGTTTGTTTGTTTGTTTTTGTTTTTGTTTGAGATGGAGTCTCACTCTGTCACCCAAGCTGGAACGCAGTAGCACCATCTTGGCTTACTGCAACCTCCACCTCCTGGCTTCAAGCAATTATTCTGCTTCAGTTTCACCACTCATTGGGATTATAGGTGTCCACCACTACACCTGGCTAATTTTTTGTATTTTTAGTAGAGACGGGGTCTCACCATGTTAGCCAGGCTGGTCTTGAACTCCTGACCTCTGATGATCCACCTGCCTTGGCCTCCCAAAGTACTGGGATTGCAGACATAAGCCACTGTGCCTTGCCAGCTCACTTCTTTTTTTAATCACTGAATAATATTCTACTGGATGGATGTACCACAGTTTGTTTATTCATCCAGCTATTTAACAATATCTTTGTTGCTTTCATTTTTTGCAATTAAGACTAAAGCTGCTATGATCATCCATGTGTAAATTTTTGGGTGGACATAAGTGTTTAGTGTTTAACACATTTGGGTAAATTCCTAGGAGTTTGATTGCAGGATATTTGCCAAGAAGATGGTGCTTAGCTTTCTAAGAAACTGCCAAACTATTTTTCATTGTGGTTGTATAACTTTGCATTCTGACCAAAAATGGATGGGAGTTCAGTAACACCCTATCCTTGGCAATATTTTATGTGGTCAGTGTTTTGGATTTAACCATTTTAATGGATGTGTCATTTTATCTCATGGTTGTTTTACTTTGCAATTTCCAGTGACATAAGATGTTCATCATGTTTTCATATGCTTGTTTGCCATCTGGATTTCTTATTTGGTGAGATATCTGTTCAGATCTGTTTTCCACTGTTCTTCAGTTTCATAAAATTAAACTTCAGAAAACCAGATATGCAAGCAGATGAACTAAAGAAAGATTATTACTGTTATGAAAGAGTGTTTGCTGTACAAAAAATATTTACCATAGTGATGCCTTAGTAAAGAGTTTTAGAATGTTCTTAATATTGTCTGATTTGTATGTTTAAAACATATATCAGTAGCACAAAAGACAACATAACTGTATTAAAATGTATATAGAATGATCAGAAAATGCATTATTTCTGTCTATAGTCTCCAAGGAAAACATGGTTAGTAATTACGCTTTTGTTATTTGATATTCTAGTATAATCCTACATTTTGTATTTATACAGAAAATCACCTTTACTGACGATTCTCCTCTGGACTGGGCATATCCCTGTTGGAAATTACGGAGGAAAGATGCAAGTCTTCCATTCAAGCTTACCCTCAGTGACAGAGGGCTTTTTTTATGTAAAATTTTACGATCAGTGAAGATCACATCTTAAGACACAAGAAGCAGCAAGTTTAGAAATGGGAGATGAATGAAGTAACTTCTCTTTCAGGAGAGTTTCTAGGAAACATTAAAAAAAACCAAAGAAGTGAATATTGAATTTATAATCAGAAAAACAAATTTGGGTCTTGCCATATGCTAACTATATAACTATGGTCAAGTGACTTTGATATTTTGGCTACCATTCCCTTATCAGTTAAATTAGCAAATTATGTTCAAAACTTTCTAACATTTTACTACCTGATAGCCTGACAGTCTAAGTTCTCGGAAAGATGTCCCTATATATATGTACTCATGCACTGGAAAAAAAAATTGAAAATGTCAAAACTATGTATTTCTTAACATATAAGTTTTTTAATATTATAATTTTAAAGTGTTTTAAGATTTAATGAAAATTTAATATCACTTTTTATGAGAAAAGAAAGTATAAAGATCAAGGAAAATGAAATTAGAAAATACATAATTATGATGGAATTATAAGCAAGGTAACCAGTGAATGTTCTGAATACTGATGTGTTCATCTGTTTTGCATTGCTGTAAAGAAATACCTGGGGTTGGGTAACCTGTAAAGCAAACAGGTTTGTCCGGCTCACAGTTTTGCAGGCTATACATGAAGCATGCTGCTGGCATCTGCTTGGCTTCTGGTGAAGCACTCAGGAAGATTTTACTCATAGTGGAAGGCAAGGGGAACTGGCATGTCACATGGCAACAGAGAGAGCAAGAGTGTGGAGAGGTGCCACACTTGTAAACAACTGACTGTTCAGGGAACTAATAGTGTGAGAAGTCACTCATTACTGTAGGGAAGACATCCAGCCATTCATGAAGGATCTCTGCCCCTGTGACGCAAACACCTCCCACTAGGCCCCACTCCAACACTGAGGGCTCACATTTCGGCAAGAGATTTGCAGGGAACAAATATCCAAACTACACTGACTGATAAAATGACTTTTCAAATACACACATATACATATAAAAACAAATGCATACATCAAAATTGTCCACCTCAATACATTGCATTGAAAATGAACATGTCCGTTAAACAACAATCCACACCCAAAACACCAACACCCAATTATTTGAGTTTATGATTATAGATCAGTTTGGAAGCTTTTGAATTCTGTATAAATGGGATTATATATTAAGTTCCCCCCCACCTTTTTTTTTTTTTTTTTGCCTTTTTTACTCGTTGTATTTATTTTGATTTGTTCATGTTGCTTTAACAAAGTGCCTGAGACTGGATAATTTACAAAGAACAGAAATTTGTGTTCTCAGAGGTCTGGAGACTGGGAAGTTCAAGATCAAATCACCAGTTGATTGAGGACTCAGTCTCTCTGCACTCAGGATGGCACTTCCTTGCTGTGCTGGGTGTGAGGAATCCTGTGCCTTACCTAGTGAAAGGGACAACAGGACAAATAGGTGTGAACTCCTTCCTTCAAGCCCTTTTATAATGCACCTAATGTCCTTCATGAGGACAGATGTCTTATGACTCAATTACCTCCTGAAGGCCACATCTCTTAATACTATTGCACTGTGGATTAAGTTTCAAAATAAATTTTAGTGGGGACAAAAACATTCAAACCATAGGAATGTTGCGAGATTCAAGGAAGACATTGTGTGTGCGCGCCTATAGTTTGTTCATTTTTATTGCAGTAAAGTAATCCACTGTAGGATACTGTATATAAAAGCATTGCTTATCTGCTTTACTATTAAGGAAATTAATTTAACTATCATGAGAAATGCTGTTGTTAGTGTTTAAGTTCATGATTTTGTGCACATTTCTGCTGAGCATGTTCCCAGGAATAAAATTACTGGATCACATGATGTGCCTATGTTCGGGTTTGTTAATTAATGCCAATGAGGTTACTCAAGTGGTTGTACCCAGTGACAGGTATAAATTTCAGTTGCTACACATCCTCAAACACTCAATATTATGGGGTTTTCACATTTTTAATTATTCTGATAGATGCATAGTGCTATCTCATTGTGACTTTGATTTTCTCTGGGTACCAATTAGATTTTGAACTTGTCTGTATATTTACGGCATATGTAGATACACTCTTGGTAAAATATCTATTTAAGGCTTTTTATTCCCTTTTAAGATTGATTTATCATTTTTTCCTATTACTTAGAGAATAGTTCTATATAAACTGGAACTAGAGTTTTGACAGTTAAATAGGTGAGAAATGTACCTTCTCTCTATATATCCTGCATTTCATCTGCTAATAATAACTATTAAAGAATAAAATTTTCTAACTTAAACATTATATAATGTCTTCATATTTAGAACTTATTGTACTATTCAAGAAATATCAACTTATTCCAAATTAACGACATTTTTCTCCTGAATTATCTGCTGAAAATTTTATGATTTTATCTTGTGTGAGACTTTCTACCTCCACCCTCCACCTGGAATGAGGTTTAATGTATGATGTGAGACAGGGCTAAGATTCATAATCATCTATTAGTCTGTAGTACCTTCTCTGTCATCATTAAAGGGTCTATTTGGGTGTAGATCTGTTTTTGACGATTTTGTCTCATTCTATTTTTTTTAATCTTTTTCAGAAATGACAGTGTCTTAATTAACTATGCTATTTTAATTAGTATAAATTTCTACTAAATTATGTCATCTTACAGTGCAGGTCATTCACCTTTGGCTGTTCTTTGTGTTTAAAAATCAATGTAGACTCAATTTCACACACACACACACACACACACACACTGTCTTAGACACTCCCGGGATTTTATCTATAATGATATTAAATTAATGTATAGATTTTGGTAAGAACAATAACATAAAATACTAAATATATCAATCAAAATATATATAATTATTTGATATTTTTATGACTCAAATTTTAAATATTTTCAGTAGAAAATTTTCACCTACCATTTAGAATTATTTCTATCTTTCAGAAGTTGTTGATGTTATTGCAAAGAATAATTTTATTTTATTTTCTGATTTTTTTGTTGTTTGTATATAGAAGTAAATTTAATACTTGACCATGAAACCAAAGATTTTGCTACATTATTTATCAATTTCAATTGTTTATCTGTTGATTATTTAGAAATTTCTAAGCAGTTTTGCAGTCTGAGAAAGCAAGAAGTTTTATTTCTTGTCATTCAATCCTTATATGTTTATTTCTTTGTTCTTATTCCACTGGCAAGGACAGCTAGTACACTGTTGAACTGAAGTGATGGTAGCAATTGAACTTTTCTTTTTATCAATCTCAAAAGGTATGCCTCCAATATTTCATCATAATATAATATTTGCTGTATGTTTTTTGTTGAAACCTTTGAACACACACACACACACACACATACACACATTGTTTCTAATTCTATTTTTGTAAGATTTTTTTCACTCAGGGGTGGGAGTTGAATCTTATCAAAGGCTTTTTCTGCATCTTTTAAAAATGTCAGTAATAAAACAAAGTCCTGTTACTGAGTATATACCCAAAGGATTTTAAATCATTCAATTATAGAGACACATGCACACATGTTTATTGCAGAACTGTTTACAATAGCAAAGACTTGGAACTAACCCAAATGCCCATCAATGATAGACTGGATAAAGAAAACATGGCATGTATACAGTGTGGAATACTATGTAGCCATAAAAAAGGATGAGTTCATGTCCTTCTCAAGGACATGGATGACTCTGGAAACCATCATTCTTAGCAAACTGACACAAGAACAGAAAACCAAACACCACCGGGCGCGGTGGCTCACGCCTGTAATCCCAGCACTTTGGGAAGCCGAGGCGGGTGGATCACGAGGTCGAGAGATCGAGACCATCCTGGTCAACATGGTGAAACCCCGTCTCTACTAAAAATACAAAAATTAGCTGGGCGTGGTGGCACGTGCCTGTAGTCCCAGCTACTCGGGAGGCTGAGGCAGGAGAATTGCTTGAACCCGGGAGGCGGAGGTTGCGGTGAGCGGAGATCGCGCCATTGCACTCCAGCCGGGGAAACAAGAGCGAAACTCCGTCTCAAAAAAAAAAAAAA